>JASCZW010002839.1:0-31239 GCA_034211315.2 Aedes japonicus | reverse complement strand
CAATTCAAGGGATATTCCTACTGATAAAAAATGTTTTCAGCATGACCACTTATAAAGCGCCGCTGAAGTCACAAAACGCGGTGATCCTCCGACACCTCCAATAGCGCATAAGCCAAACCGGCAGAAATTGACTGGATGAGTGACCATCAGAGATGACGACTCTGACATGTCCAGACCGGCGGCGATTGTCGTGTCGCAGGCGAAATTCTGATTACTGGCAAATGAGAAATTGCGCCGCCGTTCCGCTGTTCCGTTGTTGGTGGTGCGAAGTATCGCAGAAATGATGGGGGGAGACATGCGAGGTAAAAACCGAAGGCAAATCGAATAGAACCCCCACGCGATCCCCCGGACGGAGGACCACAACGACGGCGATCAAAGCGCTTGTTCTGAAACGTCGTCTCGAATAGAGCCAGACCGCAAACGTGTGCGCAAAAATAGGTGTGAAATATTACTGAAATGTAACATGTTAATTATTCCGCTTGGGTATGCGAACGACTGCCTCGTGCAAATAGACGGAAATAAGTGTGGGGTGAGGGGAGGGAACGGAGGCTAGAGTGTGGGCAGGAGCATAAGTCTCACGAACCGGAACTTCGAGGTCAGCATAGCATGGTGAGGCAAAGCTCAGCGCGAGCGATCGACAGTTGGGTTGGGGTGGGAATGTTGCATGCAAGAGGGAGCTTCCGTCGAAAAGCCTGGAGCATACAAGTATTTCGATGTTTTTGTTTTAGCTTCTGAGACTTGAAAGGGGTCTTCACATTAGGCTTGGCCGTGTCTGGGACGGAGCCAGAGAGCTTTTATTTCACGGCCGGTATATTTTGTACACTTCACACTGTACCGGGACTGTTTCGGGATTCTATGTTGCAGATTGAACGCACACATCAATAGAGCTCAGTTATTTTTTGTTTTTCTGTATATATCAATAATCCCATTTAGTCGAATAGTCGGTAATAATTGTTTGTAATGCCTGTGGCAATATTTGCAAATTCCTCAGCCAGATTTGTTAGAAGACGAATACCACTTGATACACTTGTCGATAAAGTCGATAAGTCTTAAAAAAATCATCCTCACCAACCAATTTGTGGAAAAACTTTACTGATTGTTCATGAAGCATTTCCCCGATCCCCGGAATATGACGTTGACTTTGTTTTGAAAACCAAATTACAATACAACCTGTGGGTCGCGTATTTATTTAAATTGTTTACGGGTAACAAGAAGTGTCATAAAATTTCCCTTAAATTGATTTAATAATTACAGGCCAATATTTTAATGGATACTCGCAATTATCCATGATCTTCATGTTACTTTTTTGGATATTATATATGATTGATCGAGTCTGGATGCAATACCTTTACATATAATCGGGGACTGAAACTCATTTTTTCAAATCACTAATAATCTGCACTTAATAATCAAGGGACCATTCTTGAACCCTGTAGATTTTTCTGTCAAACTCTACGATACACACAAAATTTCAAAACTATGTATGAGAAAAACATTAACGAAAGGGTAGGACGGTCTGATGTTTTTAAAATTGAGTCAATATGGTTTATTAACAGGCCCCAAATAGAATACCTGACCGCCGCTTTTTTCTTTTCAAACTTTGTGTGAAACTTGAGAAGCCATTTTTAGAACTCATTATTTCACAATTCACGTGAAGCTCAGGCGTAAGTTTCTGGCGATCAGAAATGTCAATAAAATTCGTTTGTGACTGAAAAAGTAAAAACAAAGATGAATGCTTAGATCAAGCAACAGATGAATGATAATACTTATCCCAACTATAAACAAAAATCATCATTATCAGAATTCCAGATCCGAATGATTACCTATAAGAGCAGGAGTTCCTCAGGGCAGCATTCGTGTGCCAATATTTGAAAATATATTCAGTAAGCACCCCTGTTTATCTTTGTTCGCTGACGACAAAGGAATTATTGAGTAGGAAGAAACCATCGTGTTATTTGCAGCCGATTGCAAAACAAAAAAGTTTAGATATTATCACTTCTGATTTTCAACAATGGAAGACTTCTCCCAACGCTTCCCAAATTTCAAGTATAATTTTTCCTTTTCCAGCTAATTTCTTGAAAATATGTAGTAATCACATAGATACTATGAACGGAGTTCCAAGTTCATGGTCAAATCCAGGGCTGTCATGATCATTAAAAAATTTCATGCAATGTTGAATGAAATACACCTGATAATCTCATCGGCTGAGGAAACGACGATTGAGATTTCTTCAAATTGTCATCGATTTTTTTGACACTGTTTTGGTCATCGCAATTACAAGCACGTTTATTGATATTATTACTATTTTTTAGGCAAACCATTAAATGCATTTTTCATTCTATCGATGACATATGCCTTGGCTTATTTCATATAAACAAGTTAGAAATTTATGAATCAAAATCCATGAGAAAAAATCATATGTCTGCGAGATGGCTCAAGAATGACAAGAAACCTCATGATAGTTCGTTTCTTCCCGTGATAGTGAAATGGACAGTTTGTTTCATTGTCGCATGACAGCCGTGAGATTTACCAGAGCTGGTCAAGTCAATTGAAATACTTCGGGATGATAATTCAACAGAAATATAAACTTATATCAATCACCTTTAATGTATTAAAGCTATATGAAATAAATATATAGAATATTAATAATTCTAATGCACAGCAAACTCCGTTTAAATTAAGAATCAACTTCTAATATTTAACCCTTATGTGTTCGACAAAAACACCTTTAAGTGATCGACAGGGTACCTGGTACCCACCGAATTCAAATGGTTATAACTCTGCCTATTAGGGACCGATTTTTCTTCTTTTGCACCGTTAGATTCCAAAAATTATTGGCTTTTAGAACATAATCAGCAATGACCGTTTGAATTCATCTGGTTCCCGGAAATCCAGGTTACCGGGCTGTGGTCCGCTACGGAGGCACTATTTGAAAATTCTATTAAATTTCCGGGAATGGAAGCCAAAATCTTTGGTATAATTCCTAGAAACTATTTTAATTCCATTGTGGGCCACTTGCCGACAATTTTCCTGCAACGGCCATACTGTAACAGGTTCTCGTGTGGCCTAGAGTGGCCATGAACATATTTCAAAAGAAACCCTGGCAATATGAGCATCAAAATTCATTAAATTTTCCAGTAGGATATTTTTCAACGTTTTGAAGCTATCTGATGATTTGTCATCGGACCGGTCAATCCAGAACAGGTTCCCGTGGGGCCTAGAGTGGCCATGAATATTTTCAGTAGAAAACCCTGGCAATATTGCTATCAAAATTGATGAAATTTCTCCAGTAGGATATTTAACGTTCAACGATTATCTGAGTGATCCATCCTTGGATGTGATTCTGAAATCCTCAGTGACCATGTTTCTCCGGAACAGAGATTTTCACGTTTTGAGGCTTTCAACTGGCCATGTTCATGTTTTGAAGGAAACTCTGGCCAATATGTGCTGTCGAAATACCTGAAATTTAACCAGCAAACTATTTCACAATGTTGTGTGGCCATCGGATAATTTGTCCTCGGAACGGTCATCTCAAAACAGGTTCCCGTGAGGCCTCGAGTGGCCATCAATAAAACTGGCCACAATACGTTGAGAAATATCCTATATATCATTATTTTGATAACTACATTGTCAAGGTTTCCTTCAAAAATGTTCATGGCCACTCGAGACCCCACGGGAACCTGTTCCGGATTCACAAGTCCAAGGATAAATAATCAAATAGCCACAAAACGTTGAGAAATATCCTACTGGAGAAATTTCTTGAATTTTGATACCCATAATGCCAGGGTTTCGTTCTAAATATGTTCATGACCACTCTAGGCCCCACGGGAACCTGTTCTGGAAAGACAGGTCCAAGTACAAATCATCAGATGGCCACTAAACTTTGAGAAATATATTACTGGAGAATTTTCATGAATTTTGATAGCAATATTGCCAGGGGTTTCTACTGAAATTGTTCTTGACCACTTGAGACCCCCCAAGAACCTGTTTCGGAATGACCGGCCCGAGGACAAATCATCAAATAGCCTCAAAACGGTGAGAGATATCCTACTGGAGAAATTTCATGAATTTTGATACCCATATTGCCAGGGTTTTCTACTGAAAATGTTCATGGCCACTCGATGCCCAACGGGAACCTGTTCCGGATTGACCGGTCCGATAACAAATTATCAGATAGCCACAAAAGGTTGAGAAACAGCCTACTGGAAAATTTCATGAATGTTGATACCCATATTGCCCGGCTTTCTTTCTAAATATGTTCATGGCCACTCTAGGCCCCACGAGAACCTGTTACAGAATGACCGTTCCAGGAACAAGTTGGCATATGGCCCACAATAGGATAAAAATAGTTTCTAGGAATTATTCCAAACATTCTGACATACATTCCTGAAAATTCAATAGATGTTCCAATATTGTGACTCTGTACCGGAACACAGCCCCGGCAACCCGAATTTACGGGAACCAGATGCATTCAAATGGTCATTGCTGGTAATATCCCTAAAATGAATGAGTTTTGAAACCTAACGGGGCCAAAAGAATAAAAATCGGTCAATAAAAGCCAGAGTTATAATCATTTGAATTTGGTGGGTACCCGGGTACCCTGTCGATCACTTAAAGGGTAAAAAAAATCGAAGTCCCGCCCTTCGGCCCTTCTTACTACTGTACGAAATGTGTTCATGCAAAAAATTGCCTTCCAACTATTTATTATAATATGATAAACTATGAAAACACGTAATGTAAACATGAAAAGTTACCCGGGTACCCTGTCGATCACATAAGGTTGAAATAAATTTCTAGATCGGCCTTGCCTTATGTTGGCAAGTTGTTGCCTAGTAAGAAAAAGATACTTCAAGGGATTCAGAACAAAATTCTGGAAATGATTTCGAAGCAGCCTCCCAGGAACATTATTGTTAAGGTACCCTGAATTTCGAATATTGAGACTTTAAAACAAATTTAAAAAAAAACGATTAATAATTTCAGGCAAAAAATCATAGTTCGATAAGATTTAGTCAAAGTTTTTAGTTTCTACATTATGAATGACACCCATGTTTAGAAAACTTGTTAATATGTTCTGAACCGCTAAAGCAAGAGCAATCTAAAAACACTTAAAATTATCTTAATAAATAAGGTTCATAGGTAACTCATCATAAATTTGTGATCTGTATCTGTATCATACACTTTTGATCGTTAATTTATCAGTTTAAGTCACAAATAAGCACATTTGAATCGTTAATTTGATAAAAATGCCGTATTAATAGAAATATTTCCTTAAAATTTCGTTGTCTATGTGGTAGTGTACTTATAGTTGCACTATCAGTAAGCATTGTCATTGTCTATTATCAAAACATAAATTAAATTTTGCATCGTTAACTATTGTGCTACCACTTACCATGCTACGTTTTAAAAGGTGTATGCCCTTTGCCACTGCTAGGAAAAAAATGGTGGATTTACCGCAACTATACGAACAATAATTATGAAATACTGCAACTAAGGAATACCTTTTCCTATTCATGGAGGAGCGTTTTGAGTAAAAAAATAAATTCAATTGGAAAATGAATCTGTTTCTCGAAAAAAAACAAGGACAAGTGTAACTAGTTTGTTTATTGATTTTCTGCAAGTGTAGTTAATTTGTTTAAAAAAAAAACAGAATCAATTAGCTCTCACACTATTGGGCCATTTTCCCTAAATATAGTTTGAAAACAGAATAAGTCCTAGTGTTATACGTAGACAGCCTTGATAGAGTCTTCTGAAAACACAATTAAATTAGTTTGGTCGAATCTATGAAGTAAATTCTTTAAAAATGGTGTTCCCGACAATGACAATTTGCGCTTACTAAGCTTATCATTTTAAATACAACAAATTTAAAACGTAAACCAAATAAGCTCGAAACACCAAACTACTATTCTACTTTCTGTCAATACGTATTATTTGCGCTTGTGCGATGCGCTCACAACTACATATAAATCAAAGCACATGCTGCCAGCCGTGCTGAGACCGAGCCGTCAAAAATATCGTTGCCAAGAAATATTTTTTACCAGCCCGGTCGAACACCGGTAAGGCTCCGACCACGGCCCGGTGGGTTAATGTGAACGGTTGCATACAACACTCATACAATGAATTCGTAGCATAACTCGGCCGTCACCCGACCGGGCTTCGGCCCGGCCTAATGTGAATAGCCCTGAATGTGGATCGTATACGAGTTGTGGATCATAAACATTGATCGATACAATCACAGCCCCTAAGCGTAGGCTGCCATCAAAACTTAATCGAAAGTGTAACTCCGAACATATTAACATAAAACACACGCGCTTAGTATCATAAGGGCGTAGCTGCAATGATGAATTATTTGACGACGTCTACGTAATTGGAAAACTAGAGGACCTTTATGTTTTTGTGAACTTTTCAAAATAGAATTTGTTTTAACAAAGATCACGGAAACGGGAATTCGTGTCTGTTTAAATAAATACCTAAATCACATAGGCAACAAACAACGATGGACTATCTTCCGATCAGGCAGGCGTTTCTGGATTTTAAGATACCAATAACGACGAAATATCACTTGGTAGGTACATAATGACATTTGGAAGGTAGAAAATAAAATCTCGAGTGCTTGTTTTTAAGAGGCCTATCCAATATTGTAAACAAAGAGAGGAAGTAAAAACCAAAGGTAAATTTCTCAAAACTATCAGCACCTCCGGAAAGTAGCATCACCATCATAACTAGAAATGAGAAGAAAAATTAGTATTTTTAATTTAATTCCAACTACCTTTGCTTATCTTGACAGATACGCTTATTTCGTCTACAATGTGCAGACATCTTAAGTGTCTCGTAATAATAACCCTGTCGAATTATTAGTACTAGACACTGAAAAAGTCTACACATTGTAGACGAAATACGCGTATCTGTCAAGATAAGCAAAGTTAAAATTAAATAAAAATACTAATGTTTCTTCTCATTTCTAGTTACAGGTATTCCACTAAACAGCTCAAACTCTCTAGGAATCACCATCATGTTAAGGAAATTTTATTCCTTGCATTGGTGGCCCTAGTTTGCATGAATGTGTTAAGGATTTCAAGAATTTAACGTTTGAATCTTACTTCCAGTGCCGGTAAAAATCAATTACTTTGCTCTCAAATGAGCTGAAAATGGCGACAATTTTAATGAAATTATGCTCGTGAACTTGAATTTTGAAATGATAGTAACGTTTGCATTAAAAAAATGGACAAAATTGTCGATTTTTCATGGGTTTACCTCAGCGCTGGTAGTGGTTTACTGATGTAATACTAGTGACATTAGTAACCAAAACGTCGAAAATAGTGACTTAGAGGCAATAAAAAGTGCCAAATAGTGACATTGGCGAAGTTAAAAATTAGGTAAAAGTGAATTTATTAAGCGTTGCAAGAAACCGCTTTTCTTCATTTGAAATTTGTGTTCAGCAAAACACGAAGTGAGAGGGACTTGGTCGTGTATATTCTTAAGAACCGATTCCAATAGTCCTCAATTATTATTTTTTACACTGCCCTGCATATCTAATTCACTTTTGAGCAGGTCTAACTCATCCATTAGCAAGTCCGTTTTAATTTCTAACGGAAGTTACTTCGCGACCTGAAGAGTGTCGTTTGAAGTACGACTAGATTTCTGATTCGAACCACTCCGAAACAAGTAGTCATAAGGATAAGTTTTCTGCAACCTTTCAGGACGGAAAGTGCATTTCCCCATGCTGTTATAAAAATACCAATAATTGATTTTCATGTTCAGGATTTGTTTCCTCTAATTGAAACAAAATTTGAATATATTTACTTGAAACACTTTTAACTTGTGAACTGGAGCTAAGGGGCGTCGACATCTACGCAAAATTTGCACGATTAAATCCGCCTTTTCAAATTTTTCGAGCAGAATTACGAAAACTCATTAAGCAATGAAAAATGAAAAATTTAACTTTTATTAGAGTTAATACAAAATTTCGGACTAAAACGTTACTGTCAGCCTGCCAACGTTTTCGCTCCCCACAAAGCAGTGTGCCGATTCGAAAACATATTGACATGTTCACATTATATTGCGAATTTGTACACCGGCAAGTTGCACATTTGCTCATTTTTGTTTTAATTTTCTGATTGAGTAATTAAAAAACGGACCAAACAAAATTTATCAAATAGTGTTAAAACATGATATGTTGCCAAAGTAAATCAATTTATTTTTCATACTTTAATTGTTATGTTATATATTCTCCGTGCGCGGAGTAACGAGAATTATGTAGAAGGAGATGTTCACTCATCATCATGAGGCACCAAGTGTGCACATTAATGTTTTTTGCTAGAATGATATGAAGAGAAAGTATTAAAAGTTCCGTCAGTGCACTGCAGGTAGGAAATCAAACAGATGTTTTCTTGAAAATTGAGCGAAAGGGCATGTGTCCAGTGGTACTCGAACCATGGACGTCAATCTTTGCCTAACATCCCACTGCGGGGTAGGTTGTAACAACGGAACAAGTCCCCCACTGCGGGGTAGGTTGTAACAACGGAACAAGTCCGCCACTTCAACAGGCAAAAATTGACGTATGGAAAGACGCTCATATACCGCGGTGGCTTGTGATAGTTATTCTAGCGGTCTATTGTGTGTACTCTGTTTTTGATGCGCACATGGGAGAGAAACTCTCTCCTTTTTTGGGTTTGTTTTTGATTCGCAACGACTGAGATCACTCAATCACTGACGTCCATGGTTCGAGTACCACTGGACACCAGCGAACATCTCCTTCTACATCAATTTTTTTTTGCCAAAATATTCAGTGGTAAAAACTGGACAAAAGTGTCTTAAGTGACCAATATTTGGAAAATTGTGACTTTAGTGACTTTTCGATAAAAATAGTGACTTTTTAGTGACTGCCTTGAAAATAGTGACCAATTCATTAAAAAGTGACCAGCTGCCAGTCCTGTTACCTTCACTCGCACTGACCAAACTACCCATGCAACATTAATCATAGTAACCCATGAGTCAAAAGACAAAATTTGACAGCTCTATCAGTTGAACTCTTACCGTGATGGCAAAAATAGTGCAGCAACTCCGGTCAGAAGTGTGCGCGTTCAAAGAACGGCACCCCGGCCCGTCTAAAACGGACATCGTGCGGCACTTTGTAGACGCTGGATACGCCTGTTCCGGCATCTAGAACATCTTGGCACTAACAATCCGAGCATCGAAAGAAAGCCCGGTTCCGGACGGCCGACGACCCTGAGCAACAAGAAGCTCCATAGAATGCTGAAGAGAAAGACCGAGTGAAAATTGGCTACATCGCTGCGTGCGCTTGACCGGGAGATCGGTTCAACCGGCCAAACAGTGAAAAAGTACCTGGCGAACATGAACTTACATGTCAGGAAGCGGAAGTCGCGTCCAGGCAATGACGCAGCGGCAGCGGCTGAATAAGATGGTCAACTCGATTTTCCCGGCGAATCACGAAATGGCGGTGGTGATAGTCGACCAGAACTATCTCACCCTGGATGGCAACGACTGGCAGGGCACTTCGTATTTTACTTCCCCCACGAAGGAAGTGAGCTCCGAGGTGAAGTTCATCTCACACACTAAGTTCCCCAAGAAGGTGCAGCAGTGGCTGACAATCAGCGAGAATGGGATGTCAAAGCCGCTCTTCTTTCGCTCCGAACTGGCCGTGAACGAGGAAATTTATAGAACGAAAGCCTGCCGGAAGTTGCGTCGTTCATCAAGAAATACCATAAGGGCGAAGACGCGGTGCTCTGGCCGCATCTGGCGTAGGCCCACTACTCGAAGCGATCGTTGGAGGAAATGGAGCGGCTGAATATCGATGTGGTACCCAAGTCGGCGAACCTGCACAACGTCCCCCAGCTGCTTCCCATTGAGAATTTCTGGGCCAACCTGAAGCCTTAGATCTACTCCAACAATTTTGTCACGAATACTGAGGAGGAATTGATAAATAAAACGAAAAAAAAACGCAAAAACATGACTACACGCATGTTTTTGTCCGCCATGGTGAGTGTTCCGGTTAACTACCGGAAGGCTGCTCTCAAGGGCGTAGAATTTTTTTACAAGTTAGCTGAAAAAATTACCTTCCATGGTAAATTTATCAATAGCAATTATCTGTCTTTGCTTCTTTTTTTATCACCATCCGTAAAAAGTCCATTTTTTCAATACAAACGATATTCTATTGACCAGAGCAACCGCTGAGTTTCGAAGTCATTATTCGATTTTGATCACTCGTCGATTGATATTCACAGGGCTGGTAGCAGGTCACTTTTTAGTGACTTGGTGGTAGTGGCTAGTCACTAAAAAGTCACTATTTGCAACCAAAAGTCACTAAAGTCACTATTTTTCGGAAAATGGTAACTAAAGTCACTATTTTCGTACCGCCGATAGTGAAAAGTTTAAAAATAAATCACTTGTACCTATTGAACAATAGTCAACCATATTAAGCGATCTGACCACACTATATAATGTCGAGAAATATACAACAACAAACTAGATGCCCTGGGAAACGCTGTCCCACCTGAAAATCCTGGAAGACCAACTTACATTATGACATAATCTTGGGATATTCTATGCCAAACAAACTAACTTAACATTGTATATCCCATAAAGCTATTGTTACAATAGAAGACATTAAGCTTTGAAGGACAGTTTGAAGGACAGTTTGAATGACCTGAAACCTACAAGGATATCGTATGATGGCTGCGGACGTTTCAGAATATTAATTGAATATGTACGATTATTTATCGTAGCTCTGTATAGCCCAAAAGGCTACGGTTACTACCGTATAGCTTAAGTTCTGAACTCAAGGGCGATTTTATGCACCAGAACATCCCGAGATAATCTGATAATGACAGGTGAGCTTCCAGAAGCTTCACTGAATGTGTTTGAATGCATATCGTAGCCTTTCAAAGATTATAAAGCTAACTTTACGACTATAGATCCTTAATTCTGAACTCAAGGGCAGTTTTGATGACCTAGAACGTCCCAAGATATCTCATTAGATGTTGACCTTCAAAAAAATTCACTTAGTTTGGTTAAATGCACATTGTTACTTTGTTGAGTCCAAAAAGTTGAAGATTTTAAGCTACAATTCAAAACTTATAATCTACAGCTGGATGTACGTTTTAGATTTTGAATTGTTTCGAAAAAAGAGGAAAGTTTGGATAGCATAGAACATCCGAAGATTATCTTTAAATGTCTGTTGTTCTTCCAAAATATTCAATTAATATGTTCCAATGCACATCTTAGCTTTGCATAGCCCAGAAAGCTTTTGTTACAACTGTAGGTCCTATGTTCGGATCTCAAGGATAGTTTGGATGACCTAAAACATGCCATACTGCTTTATAATGTGTTTTGACTTGAATAATGTTAATTGAATATGTTTGAATATTTTTTGTAAAGCTGTATTGCCTAAAATTTACTGTAGTAAATCTTATGTTCTGAATGCCAAGACAGTTTGGATGACTTAAACCATCCCAAGACTATCTTATTGTGTATTTTTACGTTCAAAAATATTCACTGAATACACTTGAATACGTGACGGACGTTTGTATAGCCCCAAAAACTACTGTTACTATAGTAGAGTTCAAGTTTTGAACTCCAGGACGGTTTGGATTACCTAGAGGATCTCAGAGGTATAAAATAATGACTGTTGGCCTTCTAAAAGGTTGATTGAATATGTTTGAATACATATGGTCACTATATATAGCTCAAAAAACTACTGTTATAGCTGTAGATCTTATGTTTTGAACGTAGGACAGTTAGGAGTTGGCTTTCCACACTGTTCAATCATTATTGTTAAATACATATTGTTCATTTGCACACTCTAAACACCTACTGTTGCAACTGTAGATCATATGTTCTGAACTCAAGGACAGTTTGGATGACCTAGATCATCCCCGTCTATCTCATGATGTTTTTTTAAGTCCGAATATATTCACTGAATATGGTTGAATAAGTAGCATAAATTTGTATAGCCCAAAAAGCTATAGTTACTACTGTAGATCTTAAGTTCTGAACTCAAGGACAGTTTGGATGACCCAGAACAACATAAAGTTATCAAATAATGACTGTTGACCTTCCAAAAGGTTCATTCAATATGTTTCAATACATATCGTAACCTTATATAGCCCTAAAAGCTACTGTTGCAACTGTAGATTTGAAGTTTTTAACTCAAGTACATTTTGGAGGACCTAGAACCTCTCAGAAAGATACAAAAATATATAATGTTTATCAACGAGAATTTGATAATACGTATGCATATGCACAATATTCTAAAACAACGCTTTACACTATTAATAAGGAATTTATTTTTTCTTCCTGATCTTCTTCATATTCAGGATGTTCTAGGTCGTTAATAAGGTCTTAAGCTCATATGCTCTTTATTTTTCCTAGATAGAAAAGTTGAAAGAGTCCTTAGGCCTGAAGGAAATAATATATTTTTCAAGGCAAGGCTTAAGATTTACGAATTTTACAATAGTATGTGGCCCGAAATCAATAATGTTCTCTATTGAAATTAATGCGTAGAAATATTTCCGATCGATTGGTGTAAAAACGTCAAAAGTCTGGTTTACAAAACTCGTTTATAAAATTTTACCAATGCCTCAACCCACCATCCGTTGCATCCAGTGAAAGCTCCATGTATGTTGTGATTCAGGTCAACTAGGTATGATCTTCTTATTGACGAATGGAACTTGTTAAAATGCTAGGTGTGGACCTTGAGTACATAGTACAGAATTGAGGAGTATTGAAACCAGTTGTTTACTAAGAAAACGGCTGTAGGTGAGCCTAAATACCCTCAGGAGATTCAGGAGACGCCCTCATTAAAAGCAGCTTCACATGGCAACGGCTCAAAAAAAGGAACTGAGAAGCAAGATATGTCAGAAGTAATTCTAGCACAGACCATGCTGGAAGGCGTGCGTATATACCCCTCTTTACAAAAACGAGCTGCGGACCAAGTGCAGGAGACTGTGGAGAAAAAAAATTGGTTGATTACAGGCTTTTTACAAAAACAAACCCCGCTTTTCTTCAACTTCTTCTTCATTATCGCCCAAAACTTTTCGATCGGACCAAGTTCTGGTGCTCCTTCGGGACCACATTAACGCCCTTCGCTTCGTACCAATCCATTACAGGCTTGGCGTAATGGCACGAAGCGAGATCCCGCCAGAACAGCGTGGGACCACCTTCTTGACCTTAAAAACACGTAGCCCAGTCCTCTTCATGGTCTGCTGGACGAACCACTTCGACGAATTGACCTTTTTGGCCACGTCTCCGGTGGAAAGGTTCGGGTTATTCTTAAAGTACTGCCTTATCTTCCGCGCCTTCTCTGGGTATTCCGTTTTCGGTTTTCGGCCGCTTCCAGCTCGATGGTCTTCGTCTCCTGGAACATCTTCACAACGCGGGACTCGGTGGAATGATGGATTCCAAGCCTTTTGTCGATCCATCTGTGCGACTGACCAGGATTATCGATCACCGCGCCCAAGATTTGCTGGCGTAGCTCTTCTTGTTTCGAATGCATCTTGAAAACTACTTGACAGATCGCGATAAAATTAACACTCTAAACATAACACTCTAAACTAGTATTACCCAAAATTTCATTATTTTTTACCCACGCGATAGAAAGTTACACCCAAAACAAGGTGTCGCATTTTTTCTGAGTCCAATCTTTAGATAAAAAAATTGAAAAAATACTAAAATTAAAATCAACATTTAATTTCATCTAGGTGGATATGATTTTAAATATCAAATGAAGAAACAATATTTGTTTCTGTTGATGTAGAACATGATATGAAATTTTTAAGGCTCAGATCGTTAGGTTACAACTACCACAAGTTGTATTAATGATAATTTATGATAATAGAGGAACTCTGCGATTGCCACTTTTCGAAATAATCATTTTAATTGGATTGAAAATGACTTTTTCATGTTTGATGATCACTTGCGATTTTATAAAGCTGCCCTGTAAACTCAAACTCTAGTGTTCTGAATGCTCTTCCACAGTTATTAATTGAGAGCTTTCAATGCCAGGTACCATGTTTGCATTAGTATGGTTGTGTGGCAAGTACAATCATAGCTCCTATGCCTAGGAGTCGAGAAATTTTCCTCAACGAAAAATTCCTAGACCAGACCGCGAATCGAACCCAGCCACTTCCAGCATGGTGTTGCTTGTAGCCGCGCATTTACCGATTGAGCTGAGGAGGACACAACTCAAACTCTAATGAGTATCAAGAAACGAATAGTCATAGAAGCATAATGAGTTGATTTGTTCATTAAAACTAGACCTACTACTATGTCCTTTTCAAGCCAAGCACTCGACACTGCCAAAGTCTATAAGTCACTATCGAAATAATTCGTCAGAAGATATGCTTTTGCAAGTTGAAGGAATTTGTTCATATTCGGTCTGCTCCCTTGCGGAAAACTTAAAACTGACATTTCAAATGTATGTCGTTATGCTCATGGTAGGCGGCGCTGCTGGTTGTGCGATAACTGTTATGTCAATGTTTATCAATAAAAAATCCTAGCACATAACCTGAAAAGTTTTGTTTGTTTTTCTGCACTTCTGCTTCTAATCCCGGCATGAGTTGTTGGGAGAACTTTCCATCATTTACGCCGCAAAATGCGCCGACTAAGATTAGCTGAGAAAGTCGTAAGTAAGTCGGACGACAAACCGGTGAAAATGATACTCAAGAATGGACCGACCAATACAAGAAGAAGCGACACGCAACGGGCAAGGTGAACTGATCAAATAAAAGTTAAATACGCAAACCTGCAGACTGCGACACTGGACCAAGTGCAGCCATGAACCGTGTAAATTGAAGCTGAATTCTGGATATAAACTGACATACAGATGGCCTGACTGGACGTATGGCTATTCCATAGGCCAGTTTGGAGAAGTTGACAGAATTAAGGATAGAAGTTGGAAGTATACGGAACAGTTATTTTTCAGTTCTGTAAAAACTTGAAGCGTAATCCAAAACGGTTATGTTAGGACAAAGTCAGATATGGAAGACATATGCAATGTATTCGAGACAGATATAAGTACAGCAAAATAGAACAATCCTAAACGGACCACCGAATCAAATCAAAACAGCACACAAGGCCACTAGGACTTGCTTTTCGGGTTTGTCATAGACTTAAAAAGTATCAAACTTGTTCATTTATTCATTAAACCCATATATTACAAAATACTCAATAAACAAGTTGCAATGTAATCCATATCAGCAGTTAAGTCTCTATACAATGGCTTTCTCAACTTCTCTACCACAATGAAGCAAACCCTCTTTTGCCACTTATTGTTTCACATGTTTTTACTCGCGTTTTCACGGGTTTGCAATTTCAATATTTTGGAACAATGGTTTTCCTATAATTAATTAATTAATTAATTACTTGTAGTCACATTTGAATCAATTTTCGTTACGTTAATATTTACACGAGAGATACGGGAGCAAATGTCTTATTATTCCTTAGAATTAGGCTGGCAAACCTTCACTCCGGCTCAACCTAACCTCTCCAGGCCAGGAACGAAGTATTACCAGCTAAAATTGTCTTCTTCTATTGACTTACTTTTTCAGCGTCACCCCTTTGTTCAGCTTCACTGAAGGGCCAACCTTTGCTCCTAATTGAGTTAGCTTTTTTTTAGATCCTCTTCGTGCGTAGGATCATGTACCGAAATAAAAAGAAACGCGTTCTTTGATTAACCTTTTTGCTTTCGATATTGGCTAGAACTTGAAGATAGAGAGAGTGCATTCATATTTGGAACATTTTAAGTGGGTTGGCTCACACCGGCCGGGAGGGTGCCTTTCGATTGGGTGGAGGAGGTGGCGGAGCCCTCATCCGGCTTGCTTGAGACGAACTGAGCACCGACGCGGCGGCCACGGATTCGATGAGGTTGTGGCCACCACCGGCCAGAAGGAGCCCGCCAACGCCGACCGTCTGCGTGTTGGACGAATCGTCTTCGTCGTCGTCGTCCGATGAAACCGAATTGACGTCCGAGTTGGACGGTGTTGGCGAGGGTGGCGAGAGGGTTTCCTGCTCCTGCAGCATCGTGCGGAATTCCTGAATCGATTCGTTCAAGGCCCACAGCTGCGAGAGGAGTGACAGATCCAGCTGTCGCAAACCGTACTGCAAATAGAAAAAGAGAAAGAGAGATGATTACAATTAAAATCTTAACAATGCTTGTTTACAACTAATTCAGCTACCGATGGACCGTGTTGACAGTAAGAACAGTGTTATTACTTGAATCGTTCCATGTCGCAAACAAAGTCATCAAAACTAATTTCCTCGCTTTTTGATGAGGTTATTTCACCGCAATTATTTCCCATGGGTGGCTGCTAGTGACAAGAAAACAAAACAAGAATGCTTTTGTCGAGAGGTTCCCATCGCAACCGCCGTTGTTCCACTGCACATGGCATATGGATCGAAAGACATGACTGAAATCAATTAAAAATCCGAGGCGTTCCCCACCCGCGGAAGGAAATAGCATCAAGAAGTCCCCCGATGGTGGGGCGGCGGTTTTTCGACCGTGATTGCCACTCGCTCGCGAGAGAATTAATTGAAATCACAAACCCGCGATCGGTAGCTTGCGGTTCCCACCGAGACGAGAGGGTGGATGGCCCCGGGTTGGTTCTAGCTGGGTGAGCTGAGTGCTCTAAACGAGTCGGATGAGAGTAGTAACACGAGACATAAATCTGACACGAACAGATCGGTGCACATCATGGAGAATAATTGCGTTTTAATGTCGCGAAATGGGCGGAAAATAATTCTAGTTTATTTTTTGTTGGTAGGGGGGAAGCTTACCCGCAGGGGGCGGGGATGAATCAATTATGAACTGAGGTGACGGGAAGTTTTTTTTTGTCTTTATTATGATGATTTTCAGCCTCCTGGGCAATCACCTAGGTGACGGGAAGTGGCGTAACGGTATGGTGGATAGCTATTGTACTAAGTGTACGTTAGTTTATCCGAATCAGTCCTATAGAAAGCCATTTCGTACAATTGGATTAATTTACCGATAACTTGACTCAACAGCTGAATTTATGAATATGGTGTAAGATAAAATTGTAGCTCTTGAAAAAATCAACAGCTCTGTCGTACAGTGCATTTCCCTAACTGGTATATAGAAAGTGCTATATTCACTGTCATATTCAAATGATATTCAATGATGAATATCATTTGAATATTCATGCTCTTGTGAAAATACACGGTGTTCAATAAGTTCGAATACAAGTTTTCATCATTGCGTAGGTATGCGCCATGTACATATTCTGCATTGGTATTGGTGTCAGCTTTAGCTTCATTCATACGCTACCGAATGTGCGCGGTGTTGACATTCTGTTAGTTGTTGTTCGTTTGTTACGCGCAATGAAAGAGTATCGGGACTTCGTAATTAAGCGTTTTTTGAACGGTGAGCGACCCGGCGATATATTCCGGCTGCTGAAATCGCATGGGGTCAAGCGGAACTTTGTCTACACGACCATCAGGCGATACCGGGAGACGTCCTCGACCAATGACCGTGCGAGATCCGGTCGGCCGCGTTCAGCGAGGACGCCACGGGTCATCAAGATCGTGAGGGAGCGAATTCGGCGCAAAAGAACCGCTCAATCCGGAAAACGGCTGCAGATCTCAACGTTTCCATTGGAACCGCTCACACCATACTCACCAAGGACCTTGGTTTCAGGCCTTACAAAAAACGTAAGGTCCATGGCGTTTCAGGAGCTACCAGCAAAAAGCGGTTGGATCGAGCTAAGAGGATCCTCTCTCGGCACGCTGGTCAGGAGTTTGTTTTTCGGACGAGAAACTGTTCGTGCTGCAGCAGCCGCACAATGTGCAAAATGACCGGGTGTGGGCGCCATCGAGGGACAGCATTCCTGAATCCAATATAAACATCCCTCGGTTCCAAAGTGCCGCGTCGGTGATGGTATGCAAACGTGGTAAGCTACCCTTGGTGTTTATTGAAAAAAACGTCAAAATCAACGCGGCGTACTACAAAACTGAGGTTTTGGAAAAGGTTGTTGCCCCAGTCTCCGAAGCCTCTACGGCGATGAGCACTACGTGTTCCAGCAGGACGGTGCACCAGCCCATACGGCAAATGTGGTTCAAGCCTGGTGTCGGGACAATTTAACCGACTTTCTGGACAAAACTTTGTGGCCTCCCAGCTCCCCGGACTTGAATCCTCTCGACTTTTTTGTTTGGTCCTATATGATGGCGAAGCTGAACGAATACAAGGTCAGCACTTTGGATCATTTCAAGACGGTAATTCTCAAAATCTGGGACGAAATGCCCATGCAGTCCGTGCGTGCCGCCTGCGACGCGTTCGAGAAACGTTTGAAGCTCGTTAAGGAGTACAAAGGGGGGGTCATTCCAAGAGAAATGTTGTAAACGTTCCTTGTAAACATAGCTTTCAATAACATAAATCCAAAAAATAAAAAAAACATGTTTTCATTTTTTTAACAAATTTTGAAAGTGTATCCGAACTTATTGAACACCGTGTAAATCTCTGGAACGAGTTGTGAGCAAACTTAGCGCATTTGGTCAAAATGACTATTTACAGCACTGATCCGAATACAAACAATCTTAATCTTAACAAAAATTGACGTTTAATAGTTGATTTTAGCTGATTAATAGTTGAAGAAACAATTTTTTAAGTTTAGGATGCAAATTTTTGCCAGAACAAGCTCCCTCTCTAAGGACAAATTGTTCACCTTGCCGATGGTGAGAGGGCTTATCTTATGCTATAGAGCTTCAAGTAAGAGCAAGAATTTGTCCAGTAGTGACATATTCTGCTCAGATTTTCGCTGTCGTCGTAGGACGTTTATATCAAGGCACTTTTATCAGGTGTGATACTGGCCGGATATGCCGGAATTAACATTGAGACTTGTTACTTTCAATCTAAGGGAAACCACTGAAAATACACTTTTCATTTTTGTGGCAACTTATGCGATTATTCATTCGTTCATTTTACGGAATAAATAACCACAATACCTGGTTTTATCATGGTATAATAACTTGTAATGTAATTATAACCATTATTCTACGCCGGATGGTAAGCTAGAGCTTAGAATTTCAAACTTCTATTTGATGAAAACATCAGAACTTCTGATTGGTGCGTATTACGTTTGGTTAGATTAAAATGATTCGAGGTTCTTAGTCAAAGGAACGAAGAGTCGTAGTAAGAATATCACCAACAATCTCTCACATGCGAACGGCATCCTATTCTTTTCCTTCCTTTTCCCTATATTTTTAACGAAAGCGTTAGAATCGATCCGAGTGAGAGAAACCTGCTCAGCCCTGCCCTGCATGCGGTTTTGGTAGACAAAATAGCTATGAAACATCTAAAATTCGAAACACATAAGGTTAACAGGTAAGTAGGCGAATCAGAAAGATACCATAATAAAAAATGAAAAAAGCTTTATTAGCATATATTATATAGTGATGATATTTTAAATGCAATGAGTAGTGATGGGACCATCAGGGCACCGGATCGAAGTGATTTGGACAAGGAGAATGGAATTGTCAACTCCCTCAGTAACAGTTACATTTTGTGAAATTACGGTGGACTCTTCTCTCAACTTATTTGGTTCACATTTGGATGTAGGATTTTATCTTTGGAAGAAGATTCTCATAACTCCACAGATTATGGGGTTAACCATCCATTTTGACCCATCATACAGTATTAAAGTTAATACAAGCAGATGTCGAACTTGATCAATTCATTTGTAGAGGACGACTCGCTGTTTAATAGCTGTGCTTTGCAAAAATGAGTGATAACAACGATGTATTTTACATACATAAATACATACAAATTATTGCCTGAATAAGCACTCATTCATCACTGAATGCTTGACAGCCCTAGCAAAGTTAAATAACAAACTGATATCAAATCAGTAACACGTTTTGTTATCTCAGATATCATTTTGAACTCATCTGTTATGGCATAAAAAAATAGTTATCAACATTGACAAATTTTTTATCATCTGTTATCAATTTTTAAAGACGATTTTTGACGAACGTTACTGAATTCTACCAGCATGCTGACGAGTGCCGAATATTTCCAGCATAGAATGGATACGAAATTAAGCTTCTTACCTGAAGTACTACTTCAGTTATTAGTGTATGATTTTGATATCATGTTGATAACATAATTTGAAATTATGTCAAGAAATTTGTTCATATCACAAAATTTGTTATCAAAATTAACTCGATGATAACAAAACGAGTTCATATTATGATATCCAACGAATATCAATTTGTTATCACTTTTGTTATGTTGGCTGTTTATTCAGCCTAACTGATAACATATTGAGTGATCAAACACTGATAATATGATATCAGAACTTGTTATCAATTTGGTATAAACCTTTGCTCGGGAGGTTATCGATAATTGCTGTAAAATATCAGATGTCATGGAATTTAAATTCACACAGAGATACTTGTTATTCTTTTCTAAAAATCTGAACTCTGTAATGAATAATGAATAATGTCAAAGCTACGGCTGGCTACGGTTGGTTACGGATAGCTGTACTCGTAGCGCGGTAGGTATTGTTTTGGTAGCATATTGCTCGGTGGCGTTAAATCATCCATACTATATGGAACGTAGATCGGGTATAATGCGCAGTGCAGAATAATGTTCGGTGCTGAGCAAACAGGGAAACGAATGGCATGACTGTAACCGAGACGAGAACGACTGACAAAGGTAGATGGTTATTGTCGCAGGTGTTGGAGGGTAATGTGGGGCCTCTCTCTCTCTCCTCTCTCTCTCTCTCTCTCTCTATTATATACGGCGGGACAATTATACTTTTTTGGCTCACTTTCGTCCAAAGTGGAATCACTCATATATGAGTAAATGGGACTAGGATTGACAGGTCGACATACCTAAGACACCGACTTAAATCAGATCGATGTTTTACATATGTCGACTTGTCAATCCTAGTGACATTTACTCATATATGAGCGACTCCACTTTTAACTAAAAACGATCAAAAATTGAGTCAAATGGTCCTGCCGTGTATGATAGAGAGAAAGAGAAAGAGATCGAGAGAGAAAGAGAGAGAAAGAGATCGAGAGAGAGAGAAATAGATCGAGAGAGAGAAAGAGATCGAAAGAGATAGAAAGAGATCGAGATCTAGAGAGAGAGAGAGAAAGAAAGAGATCGAGAGACAGAGAGAAAGAGATCGAGAGAGAGAGAGAAAGAGATCGAAAGAGTGAGAAAGAGATCGAGAGAGAGAGAGAAAGAGATCGAGAGAGAGAGAAAGAGATCGAGAGAGAGAAAGAGATCGGGAGAGAAAGAGATCGAGAGAGAGAGAAAGAGATCGAGAGAGAGAAAGAGAGAGAGAAAGAGAGAGAGAGAGAGAGAGAGAGAGAGAGAAAAAAAAAAGATCGAGAGAGAGAAAAAAAGATCGAGAGAGAGAAAAAGAAAGAGAGAGATCGAGAGAGTGAGAAAGAGATCGAGAGGGAGAGAAAGAGGGAGAGAAAGAGATCGAGAGGGAGAGAAAGAGGGAGATAAAGAGATCGAGAGGGAGAGAAAGAGATCGAGTGAGATCGAGAGAGAAAGAGATCGAGTGAGATCGAGAGAGAAAGAGATCGAGTGAGATCGAGAGAGAAAGAGATCGAGTGAGATCGAGAGAGAATGAGATCGAGAGAATGAGATCGAGAGAAAGAGATCGAGAGAAAGAGATCGAGAGAAAGAAATCGAGAGAAAGAGATCGAGAGAAAGAGATCGAGAGAAGGAGATCGAGAGAAAGAGATCGAGAGAGAGAGGGAGAAAGAGATCGAGAGAGAGAGAAAAAGAAAGAGAGAGATCTAGAGAGAGATCAAGAGATCGAGAGAGATCAAGAGATCGAGAGAGATCGAGAGATCAAGAGAGATCGAGAGAGATCGAGAGATCAAGAGAGATCGAGAGAGATCGAGAGATCAAGAGAGATCGAGAGAGATCGAGAGATCAAGAGAGATCGAGAGAGATCGAGAGATCAAGAGAGATCGAGAGATCAAGAGAGATCGAGAGAGAGCGAGAGATCATGAAAGATCGAGAGATCAAGAAAGATCGAGAGATCAAAAGATCAAGAGAGATCGAGAGATCAAAAGAGATCGAGAGATCAAAAGAGATCGAGAGATCAAGAGAGATCGAGAGATCAAGAGAGATCGAGAGATCAAGAGAGATCGAAAGATCAAGAGAGAGCGAGAGATCAAGAAAGATCGAGAGATCAAGGAAGATCGAGAGATCAAGAGATCAAGAGAGATCGAGAGATCAAAAGAGATCGAGAGATCAAGAGAGATCGAGAGATCAAGAGAGATCGAGAGATCAAGAGAGATCGAGAGATCAAGAGAGAGCGAGAGATCAAGAAAGATCGAGAGATCAAGAAAGATCGAGAGATCAAGAGATCAAGAGATCGAGAGATCAAGAGAGATCGAGAGATCAAGAGATATCGAATGATCAAGAGAGATCGAGAGATCAACAGAGATCGTTGGCAGGCCATCTGTGGGTGTGTAAATAAATGCGCCAGCCATACAACACGACGGGTACCATGAATGGGCAAATCTATCGTGACGAGTATCTCCAGAAGCGTCTGCTACCCTTCGTGTAGTTTTGCGGAGGCTAGACGCTATTTCGGCTGGATTTGGCATGCTTCCACTACGCGATTGTACAAGTCTAATACAGAAATAACAATGTTGATTTTGTTCCAAATGACTTAAACCCATCGAACTGACGCCAGAACTTTGCCCGATTGAAAAGTTTTGGGCCATAATGAAGGCCAAACTTCTTAAAACACCTAAAGTATTCGAGGACGAACTGGCACAGTTGATAAAAGTATCACAAAAATTCGGCCCAGTAATGCCCAAAACCATATGATTGGTGTTAAGGGCATTTGCTCATGGTCAAGAGCTCCAATAAAATCAATGAAACAAGTAGTTTATATCCTTAAAGTGTGAATAAAATCCGACTAAAAAGGAATTTTTGATGACCACTTTTTGGTCTTATTTTGATCGAGTGCAGTCCTAACAAAACGCAGCTGAAGATGACCTGAGAAACTGATGAGATTGATGCACCGAGTGATTGTCAAGATTTGGGACAACTTGACAACAACTACTAGAAAAGAAGCATGGACACTGATTTTTCCAATCTAAAAGAAGAGCGACAAGTTGAACTTTGAGGACTGCAGAGCGATCACGATCACAAATGCCGTTTACACAACCCTTTCTCAAGTACTGCTTCGTCGACTTTCCCCGTTAGCGAACAGATTTGTCGATAACTACCAGGCCGCGGATTCGCGGACGGCCGGCCAACAATCGACCAACTCTTTACGTTGCGACAACTTCACCAGGAATGTCGTTAGTATCAAGTCCCAACCCATCATCTGTTCATTGACTTCAAAGCCGTATATGATTCGATGTACACAGTTTAAAAAAAAATGTTATTTTCTGCTTTATCTAATGCACATAAAGGAATGCTTGTTTTGGCAGAAATTGATGGGATATTTCATGTAAATTAAAGCCAGATAACGCCTGAATCTACACAGATAAAAAGAAACACTGAATTTTCTGCGTTATCTAATGCACATAAAGGGAATGCTAGATTTGGCAGAACATAATGGGATATTTTATGTAAATTTAAGCCAGATAACGCCTGAATCAAGCCTGTTGTATGAAAGATTCCAAACAATATCGTTGTTTACGCTCCTTTGGCTTGAAACTACACGAGGGGAAATTTTACGCGCTTGTTAAAATTAATTATTTTTTTCTGTGTAGTCTTTTGTATGACATATTGCAAAAATTGTTGTATGGTTGATGAAAGATTGCAAACAATTTCATTATTTACGTTTCGTTTGACTTGGAATTTACGATGGGAAATTTTATACGCCTGTTAAAATTCATTATTTTTTTGTGTAACTGAAAAAACATGCACAAAAACGGCTCCCTAGTGAAGCATATAAAGCTAAACTTACGAACTACGATGAATGGCGTCAAGTGTAGTGTAAGAACATCATGCGCATGGCTACAGGTGAACGCGTCCAAAACGAAGTGCATGCTGACAGGTAGCTTCGGGCGCAACAACAGCCGCCTTGGTATCAGTGTCACGATCAAGGGTTATAAATTCGAGGTTGTTGAGAAATTCAAATACCACGGCTCCCTTGTGAGCGACTGCGATTATGAAGACGGTGTATGACGGAGAAGGATGAACCACGACCTAACGCAACAATACGGTAAACTCAGCATCCAGAGAGTAGCAAACGCTGACTGGATGCGGTGGGCCTAGCATGCCGCCAGGATGCCAGAAAACAACCCGGCCATAATAGTGTTCGCCTCAAATCCGGCTGGAAAAAGACGCAGAGGCGCTCAACGCTCGATGTGACAAATTGAGCAGGACCTTGAATTTATGGGTGGTCCAGCAAACTGAAGATCAGCAGCCATGGATCGAGTAACTTGAAGGAGGCTAGTGGAGCAAGCTATGTCTACCCGGACGTAATGTCATTCAAAGTAAAGCAAGTAAGTATTTGCGGCACCAGTATCACACCCTAAGTCAATGCCTTTTCATAAATGTACAACGACATTCCTTTTAGAGCGAAGTAGATCTTTAGTTCTCTCAGGCAATAGTTAATCAGAGAGAGTAGAGTTGTGAGTAGTAAGTAAATGACATAAATCAGCGATGACGATAAAAAAGGCTCTCCAACGTCCATTCCCATGCATGAGGTTCAGCCAACCCACCAACGGCAAGGTACAAAAACTACCCATGGGATTTTAGCAATGTTCAAATTGATTGTAAAAGTAGATTGTTGTCTGTCTCGAGAACTTTTTTGGAACTAAAAAAAAATCAGGAAATACGATTAAGGTATTGATTCTCTGTCGAAAAACTTATTTTCCATGAACCCAACATCTTTTCCTCGAATAACGCAATGCTCATATTTTACCAAACAACAAGTAACGTGATAAACAGCAAGCTTTTACAGGAAAGATCTCATTTCAATGTAATTTCCTTTTTTTTCCGGCGATCGATTCAATCATAACCAACGGTAGCAATCGACTGCCAGCGGAAACCAAGGGGAATTAATCTTCTAACTCAGCGCCGTTTTCCTCTGATTTGAATTGAATCACCTTCAACGCCATCGGCGCGCGTCTGAAGTCGATGCCCGCAAATAGACGGAGTCCGGCGCGGGTGCCCGAGTGCGCGTCTCATAACAAATTTCCTCTATAAAACTACTTGAAGTGTGACATTTCAGTTTAGTGTGCGGTTGAATGGGATCTAACACTTTGTGTTGGTTTTTTTTCGTTTGTTAGCATTGACTGGTTTAGTATTTCCTTTGCATTGCGTTCAGGTTGCTTGACGGCAAAGAAAGTCACTAAATCATTCACAGTTTGTTTTCTTCGCTCCTCGATTTGATTGAAGCCCACCTTCCTCATGCCTTCAACAAGTAGGCCCTGCTTTGTGAGCGAGAGACACGCGCTATTAGGATTTTAGCAATGCCTACGGAAAGGTATGGAAGTGAACGCGTATGGTAATAAACGCGTCAGTGCGTCCCGGAGCAAAGGAAACAAGCATGATTGTAATCAAATGGCGTCAACTGATTATATCCCGGCGTAATTGCGGCAGTCGGAGGCGGCATACCACCGCGGGGTTGAACTGCGGGTTCGAATAGAGCCGAATAAATTCAACCGCGACGCATGGTTGAACAATCGAAACTGGTTTGGACCGAGTAACAGAGTGAGAGTAGAGAGAGTCAAAACGTGCTTGAGGGGGTGGAAGGAAGGGATTAATGTTTGTTTTGTAAATTGTTATTTACTACCAGTACATGAACGGAAAGCGATTGAAGTAATCGAAGTAACATGAAGTAACATGAAGTCACACGAAGTAACATGCTGATTTTGATTTGGTTGAAGTATTGATGTACTAGTTTTAAGCAAATGACAAAGTTTGATGGGTAACTATATATCTTGAAAATAATCTTTTGAAGCTTAAGATGTTCATTTTTATTATTTTTTAAGATAATGCGTTTTCCTGTATCTGAAAGCAAACCACAGATGCATAGAAAAGCACTGCGTAAGAATTTAAGCTTCGTTCAGAAAAGGTGTTTGTAACCCTTACATTTAAGACCTATCATATTTTCGGAAGAATTGTTTGTATGGAAACCGTCCATGATGTGGAAGTATCAAAAGTAAGCCAAGTCTTACTGTGATAAAAATGATTAAAACAAGGTTTTTATTTGAGGTTATATAGAAGTTATGCCTTTAGCGAAGTTGTAGAATCTCTAAAAACAAGCAACATCGCTGGAAAACCAATGTTTCTAGACCCAGCATTTGCAGAGTTATGACGAGTTTTTGAAGTTATTCTCTTAAAATTAGTTTTTAGATATAAATTCTTTGTATTCCATTTTCAGGTATATAAACACACACAAATCGCTCAAATCATTCCTTGAAAAGTTATAGCAAACATAAGTTATATTTTCCCTAAGCTTCGAGAACGCATAGGGGTGAATGGGGTAAGTAGGGGCACACAAACTGTTTAGCTTATTGAAGCTTAGCTCTTGTTCTACAAAGTGGAAGGTTTCATTTGATCCCCTATACTGATATTTGAGTGCAGTAACTTTATATTTTTTATCGTTTTTAATTTAGTTTTGAATTTTTCTCATGTTTTTTTTCTACATAAAAGTTTTGCCTTTCAGTTTCGAAGCATACAGTATTCTAGAGAATTATTTAGGCAGTAAAAGCACATGATTTTGTCGAAAAGTGTAGATCTTCAAATTGCTTTCAAATTTCTGGCAAATTTAAGAAAACTGACATCGAGAATTTTCCATAACTCAGCAAATGCTGGACCTAAACATTGTTTCTCCTGCAAAGTTGCTTATTTTTGGAATTTCTACTCTGTAATGTCTGTTCCTCTGTCGCGGAACTTAATATCTATCAGAATTCAGTATATTTAGAGTGTGATATCTAAGAATATGGAAATGACTTTCCCGATATGTTTCAGGTTATACCAGGCCAATTGTGGAAGCAGTATAAACCTTTTTTTCCATTTCAGAATCAACCACCTGAAGATCATCTATAATGTAAAGGGTGGAACGGTCAAAAAATGGTCAAACATGATTAACGGCACACTGATTAGTTTATTACATAGAGTATCAATATTTCTTTCTTTTTGAAGTTCATCGGCTTCAAAAAAAAAGAAAATAATTTGATAAGGCTTCCAAATTTCCAAATGCGAACTGTCGAACTTTACGTTTCACACCTTTCATCAAATTTTGTGTTATCCACCTTAGTTTTGATGCTGAACGCCAATTTGCCTTGAAATGTTTTTCACTTCCAACTGACTGTTTTTGAGTTCTCTTGAGTTTCGCTTTACGATTGCCCAATATTTTTCAATTGAGCGCATTTCCGAAGAGTTGGTGGGTTTTTCTCATTGTGTATAATTTGCACACTATTGACGGTATACCATTCCTGAGTCATTGTTCCGAAGTGGCGAGAAGCGAGGCCTGGCCGAGCACGGAACAACTATGCTTGTTCAAGAAAAGCAATACGCGTTTTTGTAAGTTCCTTTACATAAATATCTTGCTGGCAGTGCCGGTTTTCACGAAACTGGGGGATTGTGTTTGAAAATGCTGGCCACTATTCTTCCGGTCGCTGTGGCTGATTTTGGTTATCTCCTGGTCTAGGCTTCGTGGCAGTCATCAGACGTTTTCCGAACACTTTTATAAGTGGTATTAAGTGGTAATGCCAAGTCAGCGTGGGAATAAATTGGATTTTGCTTATCCGCGTTCATAGTTTTGATACGCTGCTCTTCTTGCTTCGACGCTATTTTGGCAACTGAATAGAAAATGGCAGAAACAGAATAGAGTCAAAATTCCGTACGCATATATGCATGTTTACACCTTCAAAATTAGGGGTATACAAATTTTTTAAATCCACTATTAATAAAACTACATCATATTTAAGTCGACCAAGTTTTGACCGTTCCATCCTTTACAAGTGATTCTTAACTTTAAAGCCTTGGTTCACGCAATTTTTAAGTGATTTGAAACTTTTCAGGACCACTAGTCGCCTCTCGCTAACTGTAAGTGACATGCCAATCCAAAAATCCAAAACAAAAGCAAGTTACACAGGATCATAGAATTTGTTCTTCCAAGAGTGCTTTTGTTTTCAACCACCAGATATGTGTTCTTTTGATCCCGGACAGTTGTATATCGTTTCCGAATAATCCCGGTATTCAGCATTGTAGAATATGAATACTAACGTTGCACAAAAACAACTTCTCTAGGTGGGCAGTATCACTATCTTAATTATTATTTATTATAATTCATCCGACAACCAAAGATTACTAGGGGTACGCACTTTCTAGGTGTTCGGGATCATTATATAAACTCGATCGAAAATTCTCTTGTTTCCATGCCCACTAGCGCCGCGCAGTGTCCAAATTCTGAACCATGGCAACAACATTAATGTCGAAGAACCGCTTGTTTAAACAAATTTGGAGAAGTTATTCAGCTTTCTAGAAGAAAAAGCTGAACAGCTTTTTCAGATTTGTTAGAAAAAACAGTTATTTAGGATTCATGTTTTTTAGGATAGCCTCCACTTTCCGAAAGACTTCCAAATGAACAACTCTCCCGATGGTTTCGAAACTTTTTAGGCGGCCCGGATCACGATATAAAAACGCTGAAAATGCTCTTTCACATGCCCAGTACTGCGACGTGGTTAGCGAAATCCCTACCGTGCAAGCCGTAGTGACCGAATTCCGTAACGTATTTTCCACCTTTCGGAACCCTTGCTCTTTTAAACAAATTTGATCAAGGTTTGAACTTTCTGGTGGTCTGGATATAAACTCGATGAAAAAATTGCTCTTTTCCATAGCCACTAGCGCCACATAATAGCCGAAATTCAATCCATACTCTCAACTTTCCGATAACCCCTGATCTTCTTCTTAACAACGTTGGGCAAGGTTTGAACCTTCTAGTTGGTAGAGTTCATAACATAAACTCGATCAAAAGTTCTCTTTGCACACTAGCGCCTCGTAGTGACTGAATTCTGAACCATACTATCTAGTTTCGGAAAATTCTTGATCTTATGAACTGCTCTCTTAATGGTACGATCTTTCTAGGTGGTGGGGATATAAAATCATTGAAAATACTCGTTTTTTATGTGCACTAAGGCAACGCTGAGACCAAATTTCAAACCATACTCTCCACTTTCCAAATTTTCTGGTTTTTGCAAACATTCAGTATGGTAGAGTTTGGCGCACTTGTGGAAAATTGATGACTTGGACCAGCTGCAGGAACAAATTGCCTGCCATACGTGAACCGTTCTGACCAAAACATTTACAACGCGAACGACTTCGGCGATGACCTTTGTGTAATATTGCGGCCCTGGAAGCGTTTTGAGTCCCTTACCAGATGCATGTTTCGTCATCGAACAAATGCAGGCAGACGGTCGTAGTAAAAGTCGGCTGTTTAGGTCTGGCTCTGGTTTTTGCCCTGGATTTTTGCTCAGTACTTTGTATTGCTATATTCTGCTTCTTATAAGCCTTCAGGTTGTTGCGCTTCTTGAATCTTTGATACTTTCCGACGGAGGTACCAGCCTTTTTGGGCCAAATCACGAAACAACACCGATCTGTTCCGAAGGATAAGGTTGACCACTTTTCGATCCAATTTCTTCGATCCTTCATTTTCTTGGCAGGTCAGTGAACAAGTAGTGTTCTCCGAACATGTTGATGATAGATTTTACGCTGTCGCACAGTGGGACGAAATAAGAAAAAGTGGGATTGGTATTTGTAGCGAAACCCCGTGAAGCCCATTTATTTCTTCTACAATGTTTCTGCATTTTTTTGTGTACTGTATTTCCGTGTTAACAAATTTGATTAAAGGGGTGTATACACCTAGATAAAAAAATAACTTTTTCATTTTTGGTTAAAATCGATGACCATGTATTATGACATTGTAGATTAGGTCATTTCATGAAACTCAGGTGGAAGACAAAAATTAGCTATATCTTAAATGGACTAAGTTATAGGGTGAAAAAGGAATAAAAAATGTAATTCCCCTGAAAAATCGTTTTTTTACCAGAACTTTTTCATTTGAATTTTGCCCTTTTTTTAATATGCTACAAAGTTTTAGGTATTTTAAAAATACACTTTTAATAACAAACTTCAAATCATTATCCCTTCATTTAAAGAATTTACGTCGGTTTCAATGGTTTCTTCAAGCTATCTTCAAGGGTGCGTAGATTACAGGTTAGCAGGTTGGCAGCTAAACGATAATTAACGTTAATTTGTTCAGCAACCGATACCCTTAAAATTATGTACAAATTATAGGGGGGTTGACATATTTCAAAAAAAAAGTAACAAAGCTTTTTATTATATTATGTTGCATTTAATGTGATTTTTCATCTCTTTTAATGAACATTTAGACTTGCTATCAATGTTTTAGAAGAAAAAAAAAACGGCCATAGATAATGAAGCTTATTAGAATATGATGACGAAAAACTAAACTTCATAAAAATATATATGTCAATTAATCAATCATTATCTAATAAATTTGCCGTTTTTTTTCTTTTAAACATTAATAGCAGGTGTAAATGTATCTTAAATAAGATAAAAAAATCACAAGATATGCAACTTAATATAATAAAAAGCTAAATTACTTTTTTGAAAATATGACACCTGCCATCTTGGACCTCCCTATAATTTGTACATCATTTTGATGGGTATCAGTTGCTGAATATAATAACGTTAAGTTTAGCTGCTAATAACTTCTAACCTGTAATCTATACGTCCTCGATAATAGCTTAAAAAATTCATTAAACCCGACGAAAATCTCGTAATTCTATAAAAAGTGTATTTTTAAAATACCTAAAACTTTGTAAAATTTAAAAATAAGGAGAAAATTCAAATGAAAAAAAAAAGGTTTTTAAGGGGGTATTACATTTTTCATTCCCTTTTTACCCTACAAATTTGTCCAGTTAAGAGATAGAAGGTTTTGTCTTCTACACAGTTTCATGAAATGACCTAATCTACAAGTTTTAATACATGGCCATCGATTTTAACCAAAAATACAAAAGTTAATTTATTTTACCAAAGTGTATACACACCTTAAATCAATGGCTGTATTTGAGTTTCAGAGCGGTTTTAAGTAAAATAAATACGTTTTTCAACAACAATAACTCAGACACCGGCAAACTTTTGCAACCAAATTTTGCACAGTTTTGTCAACCATATCTTAAAGTATACGTGTACAAAAAATCTGCGCCGGGTAATGGATTTTAAAGTTGTAATGTAAA
>JASCZW010002838.1:0-62421 GCA_034211315.2 Aedes japonicus | reverse complement strand
TGCAGAGTATCGGTGACATGGATGCGCCGAATGTGGCACAGGAACGGAACAAATTAATCGAGCAACGGGACACAATTCAAGCCAAAAAGAGCCAAACAACCGGACAGATTGCCGAACTGGAAAATCAGGCAAGCGCGTTGAAAAAGAGCTAGATCGGCCGGAATTCAAGAATGCAGTTAAAAATTATCTCAAAAATTACAGTGAATCAGTGGTACTGAAGAAAATCATAAGCGATATCCTGAAATACCGGAACGCTCTCGAATGGGCACTCATGAAGTATCACTCGGAAAAGATGGAGCAAATCAATCGATCCATCTACTCCCTGTGGAGAGATATCTACCGTGGAAATGATATAGATTACATTCGTATTAAAACTGAGGACGAATCGAAACCGGAAAGAGTGACGGACAAACGTAGGCAGTATCATTATCGCGTGGTTCAGGCGAAGAATGATGTAGAAATCGATATGCGCGGTCGCTGCAGTGCCGGTCAGAAGGTACTGGCCTCGTTGATCATCCGGATGGCATTAGCTGAAACGTTCAGCAACAACTGCGGCGTAATGGCACTGGATGAACCGACAACTAATTTGGATAGAGAGAACATTGCTTCGCTGTGCGAGAGCTTGCGTAGAATCGTAACCGAACGGGAAAATGGAAACTTCCTGCTGGTCATCATTACCCACGATGAGGACTTTGTTACCAAATTGGAAAAGTTTGATACGTAAGTATACATACAGCTTTCATACTATCGAAACATTTTACGAGGAAGTAATAAGGTCCATTTTTTGAATAAAACCCTGCTTCCCAAGGCTCAGTAAGATCATTCTTCAAAATACTGATCCTTGGAAATCAGTATCAATGGACATCTCGAAATCGTTGGCCGCTTTCAACTAGCCAGTTTACACCATTGGTCCAATACGTTGCTTTCTGTTATTTTACTAGTGTTCATGGCTGCCTAAATTAAGGACTTATTTATGGTAGGGAACAAAACAATTGAACTTTGGCTTTTGTTCGGGTGACATGAAAATGAGCAAATCTTATTGTTTGCCGAACCTTGTGGATATTTTCCCAACTCTTTTTATAAACCTCTTTATTTGTCTGCACCTTCTGTATACCAAAACCTTGAAATAAAAAAGAAACTATTATTCGACGCTAGAGAAAGCACGACGTGTTTTTTTGTCTTTAGTGAAGCTCAAAAAATGAAGAAATAATTACAGTCCATTTAATCCATCGAACATCTTATGGTCCTTCGAGCCGGATACGTCCGCGAAGCGATAAAAAACGAAAATTGACGGGTTTTCTATCAGGAAAACTCGATTCTTGTGGAACATTCGTGCGAAGCTTGGTTTCGGTCGAGTGTGTGTGTATGCTACCGACAAGTTAGTGGCGTGCGCACTCTGAAGAACGGACATGAATGGACATGTTCAGAACGCCTGAAAGATCGAATAAAATCGAATCCACACCGATAAGTGAACAACGTTCTGCGCAAAGGAAGAAAGAAGAATCGCGAGTGATGGAAGAAACATTTAAGGCTCTCGTTCATCAGAGAGGGGCGGTTAAGGGCAAATTGACAAGAGTAAAGAATGCAATTGCGCCTAGTGATGCTGCTCCAAATCCTAACCTCAGAAATGTGCACTTTCTGAAACTGCACACAAAGACTGTAGAGAACTGTTACAGTGAATATAATGCGTTTCAAAAACCAAATGTATGCCCTTCCTCTCTCTGACGAACGACGACGTGAACAAGAAGAACGATATGTGGAATTCGAGACTCTTTATAATGAGCTCTCGATTCAATTGAGTGTGCTGCTAGAAGCAGCCATGCCGAAACTGGAGCCAGCACCTCCGGTTCCCTTAGCAGTTGCATCGACGTCTTCTGCTCTTATGCCGCAGCAGTTTATCCCTCCGCTAACCGTCCCACTGCCTACCTTTGACGGGACCTACGAGACTTGGTATTCGTTCAAGTCCATGTTCAGGAACGTGATGGCGCGATACGCTACGGAATCACCCGCTATCAAGCTGTACCACCTTCGTAACGCCCTGGTTGGGAAGGCAGCAGGAATTATTGACCAAGATATCATCAACAACGGCGATTACGAGGCAGCTTGAGCGATTCTTTCCGACCGATTTGAAGACAAGCGCCTTATAATCGATAAAGCACATCGAAGCCATCTTTGCTCTGCCAAAAATCTCGAATGATAGCTCGACTGAGCTTCGGAAGTTGGTTGATGTTTGCGTCAAGAACGTCCAGGCACTGGAAAACCTGAACTCGCTGTGAATGGTTTGGGAGAGCAGATGTTGATAAATCAACTTTCATCAAAGATGGATAGAGATACACGCAAGGTGTGGGAATCGAAGCAGGGACCGGGGTGCTACCATCGTATGTCGAGACCATCGAATTCCTGAAGCTGCGTTGCCGAGTAATGGAAAAAGTAGAATCGAACACTTCAAGAATCGAAATTACGAAACCGGTTCGACCGATGACAAAATCAAAGACACTAGTGATTTCAAACGAACAAAAGTGTGCAATGTGCAGCAATAACCATGAACTCTATAAATGCGAAAATTTCAAGAAAAAAGTGTGAGCGAAAAATATAGCTCGCTGCGCAGAACAGGTTCGTGTTTCAACTGCTTGGCGAAAGGGCATCGAACTACTGAATGCTCCTCTTCGAGCTCCTGCCGCAAATGCGGTAAGAAGCACCATACGTTGATGCATCAGGAAGACACCAAGAAAGAAGAAAGCATTGTGACACCACCGGTAGCATCGAAGCAAGCGGAAGAAGGGTGCTCCAAAGATGAATCGACAACGAGCAGCGTCGCGTCTGCTGAAACGGCACGCAAGAGCCAAGGTGTGGCTTTGTGCATGTCAACTGACCAACGTCAGAAGCAAACCCTTCTCACGACTGCTGTAGTGCTGGTTAACGGTTGTGGTAGTGTCCCTCATCCGTGCAGAACACTGATCGATTCATGCTCCCAGAATCATTTTATAACAGAACGACTCGCTACCCAGTTGGCGCTCACGAAACACCGTGCTGACTATCAAGTTAGCGGTCTGAATGGAGGTACCACACGAATCCGTCACGTAGTGCGGACGACAGTTAAGTCTCGCGTGTCGAACTTTTCGGCCGAACTTGAACTGCTGATTGCTCCGAAGATCACTGGTGACATGCCGGTGAAGTCGATTGACATAACGAACTGGAATCTGCCAACCCACGTCGAACTCGCTGACCCTACCTTCAATCAACGAGGTAGGGTTGATATGCTTCTAGGAGCAGATATTTTCTGGGATTTAATTAAGGCTGATCGTATCACCCTTGCTGAGAACCTTCCTTCACTCAGAGAAACTGAACTCGGCTGGGTGATTGGAGGAATGATTGCGGAACTAACACCCGTTATTGCCCGTACGTTCTGCACCACCGTCGACGATTTGGGTGACTTACTGAAACGCTTCTGGGAGATCGAAGGAGCTGAAGATTTGAAAGGAGTTTCACCGACCACTAACAACAACTGCATTCAGCACTTTCACAGCACCTTTAAACGCTTGCAGGATGGAAGATTTGTAGTGCGACTTCCATTTAATGAACGAAAGAGTGAACTGGGAGATACACTCCAGATGGTAACAAAACGATTCCTAAGTCTGGAACGACGTTCAGACCAGAGGCCCGACCTGAAGGCCGAATATGAAGCTTTTATCCATGAGTATGAACGACTCGGACATATGAAGGAAGTTAAAATAAGCTCCAGCGAGAAGCCAGGGTCTGCTTATTATTTGCCACATCATTGTGTTCTTCGGCCGGGTAGTACCACAACGAAATTGAGAGTGGTCTTTGACGGCTCCGCGAAATCGATGACTGAGTTTCAATCAACGAAACGTTGACGGTTGGGCCAATTGTCCAAAGGGATTTGGTGTCGATTCTACTGAACTTCCGCTGTTATCGATTCGTTTTTATTGTTGACATACTGAAGATGTTTCGTCAAGTATTAGTGCACAGGGATGATACACCATTCCAGCGCATACTCTGGAGAGATGACTCGACACAGCTGCTAAAGGTATTCGAATTGCTCACGGTAACGTACGGGATGGCTTCGTCACCGTTCCTTGCAACGATGACACTCTTGCAACTAGCTGATGACGGCAAGGAACAGTTTCCATTGGCAGCCGCTGCACTGAAGAAATCCTTCTACATGGATGATGCTCTTGGTGGAGCGAATACGATTGAGGAAGCCAAACGATTGTGCCAAGAACTACTGGAGTTGCTGCGAAGTGGTGGTTTTGATGCGCATAAGTGGTGCTCTAATGAACCAGGAATCCTGGAAGAGATCCCGAAGAACCTCTGGAGTACTACATTCGATTTGGAGGATGCAAATGACAGGGCAGTCGTGAAGACTCTGGGTGTGGTGTGGTGTGCTCTCCAGGATTGTTTTTCGTTCAGTATTCCGCCACTTGAAGAGGACTACCAGTCATGACCTGTCGAAAGATACTCAGTGAAATAGCGAAGTTTTTTGATCCACTGGGTCTCTGCGGACCGGTAGCTACAACAGCGAAATTGATTTTCGTGAAGTTGGATTACTGAACCTCAACTGGGATGAAGAAGTACCGGAAGTCATTGCAAAATGCTGGCGTGATTTTCGAGAAGAACTTTGTGAACTGAATGATCTCCAACTACCACGGTGGATTCTGCATGACGATACGAAACTCGTTGAACTTCATGGCTTCTGGTGACGCCTCTGATGAAGCGTATGGTGCGTGCCTGTATACACGGCTGATACAATCAAACGGTTATGTAACGATGAAACTTGTGTGTAGCAAATCTCGAATTCTCCCGAAGAAATCTGGTAAGAATAAGGCCATTACTACTCCAAGAGCGGAACTCCTCGCCGCTTTGCTTCTGTCTCGTATGGCAGGCAAAACAATTGCTGCCATGGAATTGCAGTTTACTTCTGTAACGCTGTGGAGTGATTCGACGATCGTGTTGAGCTGGATTCAAAGGTCCCCAGCTGTTCTTCAGCAGTTTGTAGCGAATAGGGTTGTTGAAATACAGCAACTTACGAATCAATTCAATTGGCGATATATTTCGACGAATGATAACTCCTGCCGACCTCGTTTCACGAGGCGAACGACCGAAGAATTTAATTCATCGTAGCTTATGGTGGAATGGGCCCGCAATACTGCAACAACCCGTAATACTTATTGAAGAGCCACCACCCGTACCTGAACGCGAACTTCCCGAGATGCGACCGAGTACCTGTTTGGCTGTGACAGCTTCCGTGAAGAGGCTGCCGATTTTTGAGATGATTTCGAATTTCGAGAAACTTCAACGCATCATGGGATATGTGGTTCGATTTGCCTTCTATATTATCTCGAAGAAGAAGATGCTGACGAAAGGGTTGCTTACTGTTCAAGAAAGGGATCAGGCTTTGAAGCTAATTGTACGTTTGGTCCAACGAGAAGCTTTCCAACCGGAATTGCTGGCGCTCAAGGAAGGAAATGATGCTAAGCATCGTCTACGAAACCTCAACCCATTCATTGATTCAGAAGACGGCGTTCTCCGAGTCGGAGGACGAATCAAACGGGCTTTCGTGCCATACGATAGTCGCCACCAAATGCTATTACCAGCAAAACACCCCCTGACCGAAGCACTGATTCGTCACGAGCATCTGAGTAACCTTCACGCGGGACAGAAGGCCCTTCTTGCAATTGTACGCCAAAGGTTTTGGCCTCTCCATGTGAAGAATACCATCCGAAAGGTGATTCGACAATGTATTCCATGCTTCCGAGCAAATCCAATGAAGACAATGCAGTTGATGGGTGACCTCCCATCCTACCGAGTGCAACCTGCTCCCGCTTTCTCTCACTCTGGTGTTGATTTTGCGGGACCATTTTTGATAAAATCTCTTACCCAAGCACGCAAGCCAATGATCACGAAAGGATACATCTGCCTCTTTGTTTGCCTTAGCACACGTGCCATTCATCTTGAGCTTGTGTCCAGCTTAACGACTGATGCCTTTCTAGCTGCTTTGAGACGATTTACAGGACGACGAGGACCGGTCAGCAAGATTTACTCGGATAATGCGACAAATTTTATTGGTGCAGAATCCGAGCTGGAACAGTTGAGCAATTTGTTTGCTGAAGAGCACCACATCAAGCAGCTTACTGAGTTTTGTGGAGGCCGTGCAATTACTTCGGAGTTTCATTCCACCGAGAAGTCCACACTTCGGTGGAATTTGGGAGGCCGGTGTAAAATCGGTCAAGCACCATTTGAAGAGGGTTGCTGGTAATCAGAAGCTAACTTTCGAGAAGCTGTCGACTGTATTGGTACAAATCGAAGCGGTACTCAACTCGAGACCATTAACACCGTGTTCGGATGACCCAAATGACTTTACCGCCATAACTCCTGCTCACTTTCTTGTAGGACGTCAGATGCAATCGATTCCTGAGCCGTCGTATACCAATTCTGAAACTGTCGACGCTTTCACGGTGGCAACTTGTACAGGCCATGCAGCAGCATTTTTGGAAGCGGTGGATTTCAGAGTACCTGCCAGAAATGCAGAACCGCCAGAAGTGGTTCAAGATCACCAAGATCCAACAAGGTGCTCTGGTGCTCATCAATGACGCTAATAATCCGCCGATGCACTGGGAACTCGGTAGAATTATTCAGATCCACCCAGGCGACGATAATATCACCAGGGTTGTAACTCTGCGCACCGCCAAGGGTGTATGTAAGCAAGGTGTGACGGAAATATCTCTTCTTCCACTAGACGTAGTAGTAAATTCGGATGATTGAAATAGATCATTTCAACGCGGGGATGATGTTTGCCGAACCTTGTGGATATTTTCCCAACTCTTTTTATAAACCTCTTTATTTGTCTGCACCTTCTGTATACCAAAACCTTGAAATAAAAAAGAAACTATTATTCGACGCTAGAGAAAGCACGACGTGTTTTTTGTCTTTAGTGAAGCTCAAAAAATGAAGAAATAATTACAGTCCATTTAATCCATCGAACACTTATCGTTCAACTAGCTAAAGGCAATCTAAGCTCGTAAAATGCTGTTTCTTTCCATGATAGACGTTAGTTCCGAAATGATAGTTGAAAATGTAAAAAAATCCTTAAACATGTAATAGACACTCACAATTGTTTCATTTATTTACAGTTATTACCGCGTATCGCGAGACCATGATGGGAAATCTGTCATCAAAGAGGAGCAACTGTGAAAAGCCGCTTTGTCTTCAATGTACTTAAGTATTCATTATTCATGCGTTTACATATTACTATTTATACGAGTCCAATAAAACTTGTAATGGTTAAGCAGAGTTTTTTTTTCATAAACATACCGTCATAACACTGTATTTGCCAAAAAGTGACCAGATGATTCGCCAAATTCAAACAGATTTTGTGGATAATGCCACGGTAGATAACGCAAAAGAACGCGGCTGGGTAGCTCAGTGGTTACCCGTTCTGCTTACTGAGCAGATGGTCGGGAGTTCAATCCCAGGCCCGTCCCCTTCCTTGCTGTTTGTCACTTGCCTCTTTCTATCCCCACTAGATTTAAAATAAAAAGCAGTCTACTGCGCTCTCCTTTATTGATCGCTTCACTTACCAAAAAAATAAATTTAAAAAAAACGCCACGGTAGATAACGCAATGCCATGCCATCTGGATTAACCTGCGCTGTATGGCTCCGATCTACAAGCACCAAGTCAATTGGTAAGGAAACGAGACAAAGTAGGCATTTTCAAAGATCGGTTGTAGCCAGAGCTTAAAAATATCATATTCAATTCTCAAATTGCACCCTGACTGAGTCAAAATATTAGTCATCACGCACTGTTCCTAGCGTACATGAAGTAAACACAAATTTGCCTTCATGAATCTCTTGTGCAAGATGAGTCAACTTGTTTTGTTTTGCTTTACTTTGATCATTCTTCATTCATTCGTTCCAGAAAGCAGTGAATGTACGTAAGTGAAAAAAACTCATTCAATTTCAACGTTCTACCGTGAAGACGAAAGAACAGTCATTCATTTGGAGAATCAATGAAGTCGAAAAAACCAAAACTTCTCAAATCCATCCTACAAATGCCTTTTCTCGAACAAATGCCCCACAAACTCTGTAGCGATTTCGGCCATTTGGCCTTTTGGCTTCCTTTGCCTTCAGCCATGTTCGGGAATACTTGAAATCCTGTGGCAAAAAAAAAAATCACTCACCAACGCGAAAATGAATGACTGGTTACAAGAACATTCAGTCAAGCAACCAAAATCTCGTGAGGCTTGAATAGCCGTGTACTTTGCTGTGGTGTGATTGAGTTGTGTGGAACACGAGGACAACGGAATGACTGAGCATAGCAAAATAGTAAACACGAATATATTGCGTGACTGATAGAACGAAATGAAGAGAAGGAAAATTGTACCTACTGAATATTTTTTTTACTCATCGTTCACGACGGGTGTCAATTTTTTCGAGCTCTGGTTGTAGCAAACAGAGAGCTTTCAGACAGTACGGTCAATGCCCAAACGCAATGTGGACGACAACGGAACGGAAACGGCAAGTTTGACAGATGTCGCCTAAGACGTCGATATTTTCAATTGGAATCAACATAGATCTAATCAGTTTCCCATCCGAAAAGCAGGTTTAGTCATCGGGCTCTTCGCTGCCGTCGCCGGTCCGCTTCCGTTATCACTTCGTTCGAGCCTTCAGTGAAGTCTCTTGAAATTTTCATCATAAGCCCTAGCTGGCGATTGCCTTAGATATCACAGCAGATCGATGGATTATAAATGATTATAAACGACACAATTTACTTAGTCAGCGCCAACAGGCATAATAAAGCCCCAGTGGTGCTGTTCGTCGACTTGCGCATCCCCACCGAAGACTACCGCCTTTGAGACACCCTGTGTGTAACCGATTAAACAAACACATACACATACTTGTTCTTTATACTTTTATCCAATAAAAACCGTTAGTTACTTTTCACCACGCAACGATATCGGTCGCGCTTGTCCGATCTCCAAAAATCCCGAAAGAAATATTACAGTCCACTTGATACCGCAATCAATGTGGTCCTTTTAGAGCCGGATACGGGAAAAGAGTGAAATTAGACGCGGCTCCTGCGAAAGCGCCGCGAAATCGAGTGATAATTCGACCTGAGCATCAGTTCGTGCTGCGGCCGGACAGGCGTTAGTGACGCGCTGGCAGCTTGGCTCGTGGCGGTCACTACGTGAAGAAGAAATCGACGCGGTTCCCTCGAAAGGCTCCGCAATTACGAGAAGCTCCCGTTCAATCCGTACCGAAACGGATACGACGCTGCGGCGTTCTGAAAAAGTGCAAAGTGAACCATCCACAAATTTTGATCGGCTTGGCTAGCGTAGTGTGCTTTTCTGCAAATGACGGATGGCATAAAAAAAATGAACTTGTGTGCGTGTGAAATGGACGTCCAGTGCGCGAGTGAGATGAAAGATGTCATCACCTCCGCGGCTTAGATCACAAAAGACACCGAGAAAACCAACACAGACTGTATCAACACCAACACTGGTTGCATCTACGCCAATTTCGGAACAAAAAGCGAATAAGAAGAAAAAAGAACAAGTGAAAAGGATGGAAGAACAACTAAATGGGCCAGTCAATCAGAGAGTTGCAGTGCATGGAAAGCTTAAGCATATCAGAACTGCTCTGTGGCAAAGTGACGATCAACCGAATCAAAACATTAAAAACATCCATTTCCTCCAGCTCCACCAGAAGACGGTGGAGAACTGTTATCGTGAGTGCAATGTTATCCAGAATCAGATCCACGCACTGCAGCTCTCTGAAGATCGCCAAAAAGAAGAAACAGGCTGCTACATTGAGTTCGAGTCGCTTTAGAACCACGTTGCTATTCAGTTGTGCACGTTGATTGAAGCGGCAACGAAGGTCGAAGTGATTGAAACGGCTCCTCCGATTGGACCTCCCAATCTTGCTCTGCAGCCAGCGTTCCCGATCCAGCCGTACCTTCCACCGTTGCCAGTTCCCTTGCCGACTTTTGACGGATCATATGAAAAATGGTACACATTCAAAGCGATGTTTACCACTGTGATGAACCGCTACCAGCAGGAAGAACCAGCATTGAAACTGTATCACTTGCGGAACAGCCTCGTTGGGCAAGCAGCTGGCATCATCGACCAAGATTTGGTAAACAACAATGACTATGATGCTGCATGGATGGTACTGAACGGTATGAAGATAAACGGGTTGTCGTCGATAAGCACGTCGAGAACCTATTTCATCTGCCGAAGGTTGGTCAAGAAAATTCAATAACTATGCGAAAAATGATCGACATTTGTATTAAGAACGTGGAAGCTTTAAGACATCAGAACTTGCCGGTTGATGGGCTCGCAGAAGATGTTGGTCAACCTTATCGCCGGTAAAATGGATAAAAGGCTACATATGGCATGGGAAGCTCGTCAGAAGAGAAATGTGCTGTCTACATATGCTGCTACGTTGGATTTCCTGCAAGATCAGTGTCGTATATATGAGAAACTCGATGGAAGTGTGAAATCGCTGACGGAGACTGGTAAACCTAAAACGATGGCCAGAAGCCCTACGCTAGTTACCAGTGAAATAAAAGGTGAAAAGATTGAACCAAAGTGTCCATTGTGTAAGGCTAGCCATGAACTTTGGAGGTGCGAAGCCTTTAAAAGTAAAGGAATCAGTAAAAGGTATGAAGTTCTGAAAAAGTTCGGCTCCTGCTTTAACTGCCTAGGAAGAGGCCATCGAACGAATGCGTGTTCCTCGTCGAATGTCTGTCGTGATTGCGGAAAAAAACACCACACCTCGCTCCATGTCGAGAAATCATCCAAGAAGTCTACGAATGCGCCCTCGAAGCCAGCAGACCCTACCACGAAGGAAACTGTAAAATCCGATGTAAACAGCACCACATCGGGGACCGTGACAACTCTTTGCGCGAGCACTTTAAATTCCAATAGGCAAACGCTCCTTTCGACAGCCCTTGTTTTGGTCGATGGCTTGTGTAGTACTCCGTATCCATGCAGAGTTCTGCTGGACTCGGCCTCTCAGATGAACTTCGTCACGGAGCGGTTCGCAAACCTACTCTCACTGAAAATGATACCTGCTGACTTCACAGCCAGTGGTCTGAACGGCAATAAAACTCGGATCTGTCGTATGCTCCAGAAAACGATCAGGTCTTACCATGGGGATTTTGCTGCAGAGTTGGATCTTCTTGTGACTCCACGAATAACCGGAAATCTTCCGGTGCAATCTTTTGATGTTTCGGAGTATCGTATCGTAAAAACTTTGGGCGTAATCTGGAATCCTGCCGAGGACCGGTTTTCTGTATCTGTCCCGGGCTACGATGACTCGGCCGAAGTTACGCGCAGGAAGCTTCTGAGTCAGCTGGCGAAGATTTTCGACCCCCTTGGGTTCTTTGGTCCGGTAATCATAACAGCCAAGCTGATCCTTCGAGAAGTTGGAGAATTACAAATTGATTGGGACGATCCAGTCCCCCCTGAGGTGAGCATCAAGTGGCATAAATTCCGAACCGAGATGATAGCCCTGAAGGAGGTGCGGTTGCCGAGATGGATTTCTTGGGTTGGTGCGCTCAAGATTGAACTGCATGGCTTTGCAGATGCCTCTGACGTGGCTTACGGGGCATGCCTTTACCTTTCCAGACGATTCAACCCAGATGCGGCTGATTTGCAGCAAGTCTCGAATCCTACCGAAGAAGAACGCGAGGAACAAGGCAATCACGACACCCCGTGCTGAATTGCTGGCGGCCTTGATGCTCTCCAGGTTGACTGTAAAACTATTGACCGCAACGGAGTTGGATTTCATGACGACACACCTTTGGAGTGACTCGCAAATTGTACTGGCTTGGATCAGGAAGCCTCCTCACATGCTGCAAACCTATGTTTCGAATCAGGTAAGAGAAATCCAAAAACTAACCTTGAATTGCAGCTGGAAATATATTCCCACCCACGAGAATCCTGCCGATCTCATATTCCGGGGAGAGCAGCCGAAAAGGCTAACCGATTCTAGGGTGTGGTGGACAGGTCCTCCCACGTTCAACTGCTCTATCGTTGAGGCTATGGATGAATCTTATATTCCAGACGAGGAATTACCGGAAATGCGTATTACCGTGGTTCTGGCTGCGACCGCTGCCCCTGCCACACGTATGATGATTTTCGACAGAGTGAGTAGTTTCAGAAAGGTTATGCGTAGCATGGCGTATTTTGTGCGATTCGTAAGATACATTATGTCCAGCAAGAAGCAGTTGATGAGGGGTCAACTCACCGCCGATGAAAGGCAGAAAGCAACACTCTTGATAGTACGGTTGGTCCAACAGGAAGAATTTCAACCCGAAATCCGTGCATTAATAGATCGAGTGGATACTAAGAATCGTCTAAACGGATTGAAGGTGTTCATGGACCCCGAGTTCGGCATATTACGAGTTGGAGGGCAGATCAAGCGTGCCTTTATACCATACGACAGTCGTCACCAGATGCTGCTCCCGGCTAAGCACCCGATTTCTGAGGCACTTGTACGATACTTGCACCTAGAGAATCTTCATATCGGTCAGAAAGGTCTACTCGCAATCGTACGACAACGGTACTGGCCACTGAAGGTAAAAAATATTATACGTAAGGTTATTCGGAACTGTATGGTGTGCTTCCGAGCGAATCCCTTGAAGACAACTCAGATGATGGGTGACCTCCCGTCATATCGCGTCCAACCTGCGCCAGTTTTTTCGGATACCGGTGTAGATTACGCCGGACCATTCTGGATCACATCATCGTCTTCTGCACGTAAACCGAAGTCACGAAGGCCTACGTTAGCTTGTTTGTGTGTCTACAAACTCGCGCAATACATTTGGAACTGGTCTCCGACCTAACGGCTGACGCGTTCCTTGCTGCTTTGAGACGGTTCACGAGCAGACGTGGGAATCCCAAAACGATGCGCTCTGACAACGCGACAAACTTTGTCGGAGCCAAGAACGAAATGTTTGAGCTGTGGCAGCTATTCCGAGACCAGTGTGCCACCGGAAAAATCGTGAGTTATTGCAGTAACGCAGGGATTGACTGGTCTTTCATACCACCTAAAAGCCCACACTTTGGCGGTATATGGGAGGCAGGAGTGAAACAGGTCAAGCATCACTTGCAGCGGATTGTCGGCGACCGAAAGTTGTCCTACGAGGAGTTGTACACAACGCTGACGCAAATTGAAGCTGTGTTAAATTCCCATCCCCTAGCCCCTAGCTCGGATGACCCTAGTGACTACACAGCCATTACACCTGCTCATTTCCTGATCGGCCGTGAGATGCAATCTATAGCTGAGCCGACCTACTTGCATTTGAAGGAGAACACTCTGTCTAGATGGCAACTGGTGCAAACCATGCTGCAGCACTTCTGGAAACGGTGGACAGCGGAGTATCTGCCGGAGCTCCAGAACCGTTCGAAATGGCTGAAGACTACGCACATCAAGGTGGGTGCGATGGTACTTCTCGTGGATCGGAACACGCCGCCACTGTGTGTAACCGATTAAACAAACACATACACATACTTGTTCTTTATACTTTTATCCATTAAAAACCGTTAGTTACTTTTCACCACGCAACGATATCGGTCGCGTTTGTCCGATCTCCAAAAATCCCGAAAGAAATATTACAGTCCACTTGATACCGCAATCAGGTGCTATTAAAAATATGACGTGTACAATGAACTTTATTTTATTTTTTTATTTTATTTTATTTTATTGACGTATAAGGGGGCGAGGCGCCAGGTCACCAGTATGAGTACAAGAACTCAAACCTTACATAATACATCAGGGGATAGTTGAATGGGCTACGCAACGTTTCTTCCCATGGGGGATTTGAATTTTGCGGGATACACTATTAGTGCACACTAGAAGTGTACAATGATATTGCATCACTACCCACAGGATTGGGGAGGGGGGGATAATTGTTGGCATGTAAGGCTGTAGGGAGAAGAGTATACATCAATCATTTGCAAATATCTAGAGTTTTTTTTTCATTGGACGAATCTGCAATTGAGAGACTCTCTTTGATTACTTTCTCTTTCATTCATATTCCATTCAGCGTTTCGTTTTACATTCAACTATTTGTAGATTGTGGTAGCCAGCACTGTTGTGTTTATATCTGTACTAAAGAATCCCTCAAAAAAAATTATAATGGCGCTGTAATAAATGAAAGAGAGCGAGAGAGGAGAGAGCCTCTCATTGTTAGATTCGCCCTTTTGAAAAAAAAAAAAAAATCCTAGATATAATCTATTACCTTGTGATTAACTGTCAACGATATCTTCCAAAATACCTGTTTTGCTTGATATTACTATAATTCAGAACTTGTTCTCTCGTTTCAAGATGAGATTTTGCTTCTTGTTTGGAGGGTTGGTCTTGAAATTTGTTTTGAGTTCTTCAGCAAAACTTCTTTTTGATGACAAGGTAATTCGCTCATTGTCGATGCGTACCTTAAAAGCTTTTGATAGGTTGAGAGGGGTAATACATTTATTACTTATCTTAATTTTTAGCTTGCGTCTGTTGTGACTAGTTCATTCGATCCGTGTAATGTTTCTTTAGAAACAGACAGGATTTTTCATCCAGTTTCGGGGGCTTTGTTTTGAATTTTATCTGAAATTCTTCAACAGGACTTCATCTTGATGACGTAGTATATCGTCAATTGCCGATGCGCACTGTAAGAGCTCCACTTTTCTTCAAAACTTGGTATCTAGAATGAAGTAAGCAAAATCGCCTCACGGTAGAAAGCTTTGATACAAGCATAGCATCTTGGGTTACCATTTCCATGTTCATCTCATCTCATAGCAATTTGCACAATTTGAAAACGAAAGATCGACGCGTAACCATCGGATTTCTAACTTTTTAATTTTTAACTTCTAACTTCTTTAATTTCTAACTTTTTAATTTTTAATTTTTAATTCATTCACATATCAAACTCCTATAATTCCGAATATTATGAATAATGGATCATGAGATGAATAATGGAACAGGCTCCCCTTGTGATAATGCTTTCCAAAAGTGCGCTAGGTTGTGATAATAAAGTATGCAGATTTTTCAACTGCGTTTATATGATCAAGTGCAACATTCCAACTATTCGCAAATTCTGTACTTGATCATCGATCACTATCTTAGTATAATAATGTTTGTCGATAGGAAATACTGGAGGATTTTCAGACGCATTTTTGGGCTGCATTATCACTGATCTGGCAACACTAGTGTGCTTCTTTCCAAAATGGTAAAGAACCAGACCAGCCCTGGGACCTGGTAGTTGAAGTTAAACTACCTCAAGGTTTTGCCAGAGCGCAGGGAAATATGACGTGTACAATGAACTTAAACTTTAATATCAAACCACACCACACTTGTTCATAATGGTCTACATCCAAAAAAATATGACCTGAAACGTCTGCGCGGAGTTTTCCGAGGAATGTTCCCGAGAGTCGGAACGAACACCGTCTTTTAGTTGCCTTACTTAGCAGCTATAAAGCTGAAATTTATTTAACAATGTGTTATTTAACAAACAAGGTATGTATATCTTAATATCTTACATTTTCAGTGTTATTTTCTAACTCAGGTTCCCTTTCAACATGCCAATGACGATTGCGCACAAATCTACATCATCAAAAGTAAGTACGATCAATTTTAGGTTAATAAAACTCCAGCACCCAACGCTGAAACTTTCAGGATTACTTGTTCATAGGAGACTCTTACAAATACAATTAATTTGAGACCCCGCCAGGACCCACATAGGGTATGTGTCCCTTGACTCAGCCTAATATGCAACAATCGATTACAGTTTTCAGTATAACTAATAAATTATTTAAGCTCGAAGCAAAATTTAAGTAGCTATACACTTGCTGAGATATGTTTAATAAGCCATCTGGTAGTTTGTATCACGAAAAGTTACTCAACTTATTTTATAAAGCCAGAAACTTTCAAGGGATATGGATTTAATGTCGGTCTATGGGTACCAAATTGGGTCTAATCATGGATGCAAGTCCGTCCCATTAGATAGATTTGATATTAAATGTTGTCCACGTACGATTTTTTTCTGATTTTCTGATTCAAGGCGTTGCCAGCTGAATTCGCGCTACGCAACAAACATTCTCACAAATAAAATTATACCTAAACTACTAAGAAACACTTAAGCGATTTTTACATATGATTTAGCGGCCATTCGGCAATCAAAACATCATAATTCATTTTACATAGATTTTGTTACTTAAGATTGTGTTGAGATTTGCCATATAAAAAACATTCAACCAAAACTCAAACATTTGTATTGATAATGTTACCAATAACAACATTTTTACTACGCTTTTCAAACAACAGGCCATGTTTGGGAACCTAGAAAAAAATATGTTCCCAATATTGGGTCTATGATTTTCATGTTAAATCATTGTTGTTTGGCCTACGTGACCTGATAGGTTATAAGGTGTGACTATTTTCTGTACATCTTGGCGGTATTATTCGGTTTATAGGTTCAATTTTGGCAAATTTAGATCACTCGAAGATCGTGTAGATAATCTGTTCAGCTTAACCAGTAAAATCATAGTGTCTAAAAAGTTAAGGAAATCGAAAATTACGTGGAAGTGTAGAACCATAAATTGATTAATAATGTCTCAATTGCTTTAAAATAAATCGGTCATCCTAATAGCAACATGATTTTGTTGATTATCGCCGAAATAATGACATATTTGGTACATAGGCCGAGTCAAGGAGCTAGGCTAACATTACATCCCATTACCCTATATATTTTTTAGTTTGTTGAACATTACGTTACATGTGAAATATAAATTGGCTTATAACCTGTACTATTTCAAACTGACGTTTTTCTAGGTACCCTTCAGTACCCAACGCTGAAAATTTCAGAAATACTTGTTCATAAGATAATCTTTCAAATACAATCTGTTTTAGACCCCGCCAGGACCCGCCCACCCTTTTTGGGGCGGTTGATTATGACGTCACACAGACACTTCAATCACCATATATCAAAATGTGGTCATCAGAGAGCTTTGTTGTGTTCAACAAAAATGTTAATTTTAATAATTTTTACAGTTTCTTAGAACATATTGAAATCCTCAAATTGGAACAAGGTACTAATTATCTCAAAAACCAGTTTTTGAGTGGTGCTGAAAGAAAACCACTTTGTATCTTCTGCAACTTTACTTAAAATTACCTGCTCTACAACTTTGTTGAAAACAACAACCCGTTACCTCGTTGCTGGAAAAAGTTAGAATATGAAAGTGTAGTTAAGCCCTTATAAAAGGTTAGGCGTGTTTTTTCAAAAGATGCGGAATAACATTTTGAGCAACTCTTCTGAAGACACCGACTCGATAAAATGATGACAAAAGGGTGAAAATGTTTTTGACCGTCTTTTTTCAGAATTGTGCCACTGTGCGCTATCCACTTACTACGTGGTACATTAGCGCAAGAACAACTATCTGGTTTCTATCAATTTAAAATAACCAATTAGTATCACTAGCACTACTATTTTATGTAACTTACATTCAATGGTACCAATCAAATTAATGCTCGAAAATAATTCACGCTCCAATATTAAATAAACACAATCCACCGCACTATCTTTACTAGAAAATGGAATAAATGTCCAAACTGCTGACTCACGAATTCTATTGTGTCGTTTGTTTATGTTGTCATCCCATTCACTTCGCCCGGCAGAGGCGTTTCGCTCGCGAGGGTTCGGTCAGTTGGTTCACCAACTTTTCGCCGCGACGAGGGGTCTCGTCGACATTCCCCAACCCGTGAACCACTTCCGTATCCGAAGCGACCATTTCCGGCCCTTTGTCGCTGCCCGCAACGTCCAACACTGCCAACTTCACCGCAGGTCTTCCAAACATTCCCCTAGCTGTCTGCACCGTAGCACGTCTCACCTGCCCGGATTTATTCGGAAACGTCTCCAGAATACGTCCTCGTTCCCAGTGATTCTTTGCGTTCTCATCCACAATCACCACTAGATCACCAGGCTCCAGAGGCTTGGCTGCTTCGAACCACTTCGCTCGTCTTGTTAGCATCGGGAGATATTCCCGCACCCATCTGCGCCAGAATTCGTCCCTGATGTGCTGCGCAAGCTTCCAGCTGTCTTGCAGGATGTTCCCGGTCACAGGCTCGGTAGCTGGCTGCTTGATGCCGATCGACCCGTACAGAAGAAAATGGTTCGGTGTGAGGGATTCTGCGTCTATAGTATCCAAGGGAACGTACGTCAGTGGCCGTGAGTTGACGAGCGCTTCCGCCTCTAGCATGATTGTCTCCAGCACCTCTTCGCTGGGATGTCGTGGGCTCTCCGAGATTGCCCGCATCGCCACCTTCACGGACTTGACCATACGCTCCCACGGTCCTCCCATGTGCGGAGCAGCTGGTACGTTGAAGTGCCACTGAGTATTCACATTGGTAAATGTGGCAGCGCAGTCCTCGATGATATTTTGAATCTTCAGCTTCTCCTCTGACGACTGGCGATTGGCTCCCACAAAGTTTGTGCCATTGTCTGAATATATCTCCAGCGGCGTGAATCTCAATTTCGTCAACCTCCTGTGGCGGCAGATTTCCGAAAAAGCAACGGGGGATTTTTACCTCATCAATCGTCTCGTACAGTTTGATCCATCGGCTCCATAGATCGTGTAATTCCTCTGCTATGGGCTCGTCCCAGTTGGAGCCCGTTCGCCAGATTTCCTGCATCACTATTTTTCCCTGCACCACGAAATGTACCATGAATCCCAGAGGATCGTACAGCTTCATCACGGTTCGTAGAACTTGCCGTTTTGTTGGGACTGCTCCACTGTTGCTCAGCACTTCTTCTAACCCCGTTCGATCGAATGTGAAGTGATCCTCTCTAGGAACCCACACCATTCCTTGTACGCGTTCGTAGATAGACTCCTTCTCTAGTATCAGCGGCTGGCTGTTTGGCGATCCAGTCTCTCCGAGACGATCTAGCACTTCCTGCGAAATTCGAATCCTGCTGCCGCGTGGATCAGCTGCACCTGTGTGACAAGCTGCACTGCTTCTTCCACCGAGTTGACGCTGTCGAGAAAATCATCTACGTAGTAGTTCCTGAGGATTGCTTCTACTGCTCGAGGATACAGTTTCGTGTAGTCCAGCGCGTTTTTGTTCTTTACAAACTGTGCCGTGCACGTAGAGCTAGTGGCGCCAAACATGGCGACGTTGATTATGTACACTTGAATTTCCTCTTCCGGACTAAAACGCCACAGAAAGCACTGCGACAACTTGTCCGTTTCCCGAATTAGGAGCCTCAGGAACATTTCACGTATATCGGAGCAGACCGCGTACTTGCCTTCCCTGAATCGTATCAGAACTTCTACCAGCGATACAAGTAGGTCCGTGCCCTTGAGCAACATGTCGTTGAAAGAAACTCCCCCAGCCTTCGCAGCAGCATCCCACACCATTCGTATTTTGTTGGGCTTCTTGGAATTTGTTACCACTCATAACGGAAGGTACCATACTCGCTGCGGGTTTGCGTTCTCTAGCTCTTCCGGTGACACTTTACGGACGTACTGCTTCGTTTCGTAGCTCTCGATTTGCTCGTTCACCCTTCTGCGCAGCTCAGGATCTTTCGTCAATCGTTTCTCCAAATCTCTCAACCTGTTTACCGCCATTGCATAACTAGCTGGGAATTTCACGTCGTCCATTCGCCAAAGCAAACCCGTTTCCATGCGAACTCTTTTCCGGACCGTTGTGGCTTCCAAAATATCGCGTGCCCGCTTGTCCTCCTCGGATACGAGATGCCTCGTCACCACAGCATCCTCAACCGCGAAGAACTTTCTCATTGAGTCGTACAGATTGCTGTTACTAATATCGTTATAGGCATGGACGTGCAGCTGTTCAATGGATCCTTCGTTTCCGGAGTTTCTTCCATATACGCACCAGCCCAGCCGAGTTTTGGTTGCAACTGGTTCGCTGCTACTGCCTTCACGAGTTTTCAAGCTGGTAAGTAGCTTAACGTGCTCCAGACCAACGATCATACCTGGCTTGGCGTTGACGTAGCTGGAAACGGGCAGTCCCTGAAGGTGCGGAAACGTTTTCGCCAGCTCTTTGTAGTCCAACGTTTGACTTGGAAGCCCAAGCTCACGCACTGTCCGTACGTTGCCCAACTGGAACATCTCCTTCTTGCTAGCACCGGATATCTTCACGCTCAGCCGCTTAGAAGTCTTCTTGTGCCTGCTGATCTTCCCTGTCCAACTCAGCAACAGATTATCTGGTTCTCCTTCGATGCCCAATTGTGCGGCAAACCCTTCTTCGAGGAGTGTCGCTGACGATCCATCGTCCAAAACCACGAAAGTTTCGACTTGCTTCCCGTCGCCGTATAGCGTGACTGGCAGATACCGAAACAGGGAATATGACTTTGTGTGATGGTGATTGTTGTGGACGGTCTCGCCAGACTTGGCGCTTTCATTTGCGTCATTTCGACTACTGTGCAACAGCATATGATGTCGAACACGGCAACCATCTACTCCGCATTCCTTCTTGGAGCGGCACGGCCATTTACAATGAGGTATCAAGCATAAACGGCACAAATTCTTTTGCCGCATTGCCTTCCAGCGGTCCCCGATGTCCAACGACTTGAAGCTAAAACAGTTGAGGATTTGATGACTATCTTTCTCGCAATAAGAACACGCTTTCGAAGAAGGTTCTCCTCTTGCATTTTCTGTCTTCGATGCGGCAGGCGATTCATTCGCGTGAGTGAACAGCTTCTCCTTTTGCTTCGCTTTCTCCACCTTATGCTGCTTGTAGTGGTTTTGCGCAGAGTCCACTCCAATGCTCAGCTCGGAAGCCAGATCTACCAGTCCGGACATGAAACTGTTGAAAGTCGCTAAGTTGATGTCCCAAGTAACAAATTCAATTTTAAGGTACACTTGAAGAAGTTTTAAAGACTCATTTGATAAAACCACGCATAAAACTAGATATTCTACATAACATCGATAAAACAGCCATAAAACCCTCATAAGTTCCACAAGGCCCATACTACAGGAGGTTCTCAAGACTATTTCCCAAGGTTCGCTTAAAACTTGATCGTTTTATCGGTACACGCTTGTAATGACATTCAAAACTTAAAACTATGATAAAACTACCACAAGTCTTGATAGTTTTATAATTTTCCTCTTTAAGAACACTTCCAGTCCGTCACAAATATGTTTCGAAGATTCAATTTTTCTGCTGAATGCGGACTTTTTTTTGTTTATAGTTGAGTGGAAGCTACTATATTTCTTTTCCAAAGTGGATATGTATGTAAATTGATTGTAAAATTGACCATAAATGATTATGTTTTTTGCCTGCAATTTATGAATTTTTCATGCGACATTCAGTTTATTGGTGCTTTATAACATAAAAGTTCGAAAATTGTAATGCGCCTCTGAATTATTGCTAGAACATTGACTTATTTAAAAAATTAAAAAATAGTTGAAAATAAAAAAATTAGGTGACAAGGCTGATAAATTGTTAGATCTTGAATAAATTGTGTCTACAATCCATTTTATGTTTCAAAATGTATTTTAAACAGCATTGTTTGTCCGTACCATTGGAAAAATGAGTGTTTTGTTGCATACTTATGAAAATGGCTACCACTCCGAGGGAATCCAGAATAGTCACGCTCGCCATTTTTTCAATGGTTTTATCTAAAACTACCATAAAACGCAAATAAAACTTATATTTCTTGCACAAGACTAACAAGATTTTTTGAGGAGCGCGATAAGTTCATTTTTATTTGTTCTATGCTTGAAAAAGATGAATTACGCTTGAATAAAACTTGTTTGAATTGCGGAAGATAAATAAGTCTTTCGTAAGATAGCTATAAAATCAGTGTGAAGAAGGCACATCATAAACAAAGAAAATGTGCACGTGCAAATCAAAAGTGCCTATGCATAATTGTTGTTTTTCGTCATAATTATTTGTTTAATTTATTGTTTTTAATCACCAGCGTAAGTCGATAAAAAACAAAAACAAACTCTAACTTGAATATGCTAACAATGGTTTTGGGAAGAATAACAGATTATAATATTGCCTCGATGGCGGAAACATCAGTTGAGCGAAAAATGATTCTTCCTCTTGATCTATATGCTAAACCTAACGTCGGAAGAAGTGCGCTGTGTAGTGGATCACTGAGCGGTTCCAACGCACTACTGCCGACTCTAGATTTAACGTATAGATCATGGGAAAAATCGATTTTCGCTCAGATGATATACCAATTTTTACTTGCAACGAGTATAAATATTGTGTAGCCTATTGGGAACTGAAATGCACGACTCAGGAGAATTTAACATAAACATAACATTTTACTATGGTAGTGCACGTTAAACCTTACGTCGAAAGTACTGCGCTATATTTCCACAGTTGTGCGCCATATAACGCAATACCTGAGACGTTAGGTTTAACTTGCATAAAATCAATTATCATGAGTTATGATTCTCGGTTTTTAACTGGCGACACATTGCACCATTTAATTTGATTCGTTACAAAAAATAGAACGCATAGACCCTTCTGATTAATTAGTCTCATGAGGCTGCGAATCCAATGGAATCTAGCGATGGTCAAAATTGTCGAAAGTGGCTGAGATGAAGGAGTATTCAATATATTGGATAGGTTTTTATTGATTTTCCGCTTGAACGATCCACTATTTTATAATTACTTTCACCTATGGGCGTCCATTGTCCAGTTTGTTTATTTTTCACATAATATTCTTTCTCAAGAGTATGTGCTCTTATTTGAAATCAAATGGTTCTAAGAGCGTTTTATAGCAGCATTTTCATGATACATTCATCTTAAAGAAGAATGTCATAAAACTTTCTCAAAACTATTATCAGGTTTTATGAAAGTTGCGAAACGGTGTCTTGAAAGGGGAATCAAGTATCTTATAAAATTACTTATAAGGTGAATAACACTTATAAATGATGTAGTTTTATGGATGTTTCTTCAAGTGCTCCTTAATCACTCTTCAGAACTGTAAATCAATTAAAACCACCTTAACTTGGAAAATGCCCTGATAAAACCAGATGATCTCCATAATGCTTTGATAAAACTACCATAAAACATGATTAAAACCAATTTGCATTTGAATTGTTACTTGGGGTGTACGAACGCTTGCTTGAATGTTCCCCACTGCATCTTCAGCGAGGTCGGCAATTTATCGATCAATTCCTGGAGCAGCATCGGATTCGATAAATGTGCTTGCTGGTCAGCCAGGATGATATGGTATACAAGATTTTGAATCACCAACCCATAAGTGACAATGGTGTTCAAGTTATCCGCTTTCGGCGGCGGAACGTTCCTCACCTTCTTCAGTAGTGAACTGATCAATATTTTTGGCCTTCCGAAAAGCTTGTGTAGCGTTGCCATTACGTACGGAACAGATGCGGGTAGAAGCAAACGACTTCTGTCTGCATCCAGTGCTGATCCTCCCAAACTACGCTGCAATCTGGCAAGATTCTCGGCATCCGTGTATCCGCAGACTTCCGTCGTGTTCCTGAACGAACTGTAGAAGATCGGCCAATCCTCGGGATCACCATTGAACTTCGGTAGCTCTCGTGGCATTACTTGCCGGGCTGCCAATTGTGCACTAGTTGGTCCCACCAAACTGACTGAAGGGTTGTTCCTAATCTCACCAATTCCCACTGATGTTGGATGTTGCATCACTTCCGGCATCGTTACTGGAAACGTAGCTATTGTTGGTGGACATGGAAATGGTGCTGGATTTCTTGAAACCTTCGGGGCTGCATGGGTCGAAAGCAGAATCGGCAGAGGCGACGTCGTACCGATACTGGTTTGAGGCAAATACTGTAGTGGATTTCCGTACACATTTGACGGAATCATCTCAGGTGCACTCGAGACTAACGCGTTCCCGCCTGGATATGAGTAGACCGGTGCAGTTCCTAAACTCATAGGAGGATTTTGGAATCCTGTTATTGTCGATCTATGAACCACTGACAGAGCTGGCACACTAGCGCATACAGACGAAGAAACCATAGTTGTGGTGATTAAGCTTCCACTAGCCGTAGCCAATACTGTCACAGGAACTGCGGCAACTGATTTGCTTCCTGGCATCGTTGATACTACAAGGAACTCGAAGGACTTCGCCAAAGTAGGAACGTTTCCGTCGGGAACTGGAATCAAATGATCCGGATACAATATATCCAGATTTGAGGGAACCGGGTTTGTAGAAGCCGCTACGCTTGACGAAACTGTGATCGATGGTGGCACAATTACTCCTGGATTCTCCTGACTGACGGCTGAAACTAGCATGGTAGCTTTCTGTCCGGACGTTAATAGCTGCGACTGTCCAATTCCACTCCCTTGGGCGTTTTTGGTGAGCCATTTCTCCATCCGTTCACGGCTACTTTTGACGCTGACTCCGCTTCTCCTGCTAGTTGAATCCTTTTTCGCTTCCACCTGCATCAGCAACTCGTACTTCTACCTCAGGTACTCCTATTCGTCCTCCATTTCCTTCCGTTTGGCATCTTCTTCCTGCTTACGGATTCTCGTTTCTTCCTCCTCGCGTTTCTTCTTCAGTGTCCGTTGCTCCTCAAGAAGTTGTAGGCTTAGCTGCAATGTCTGCGAGACTCGACTGCTCTTACTGACGGATGACTCGTTGAACGATATCTTCGACGCACCATCCCAATTTGCCAGGCAACCACTGCACTTCCAACTTCTATCCGAAATCGATGCACTTACACCAGCGCACTCAAAGTGCTCCCACGATTCACATGCATCGCAACACACCATATCATCGAAGGAATCGACACGATTGCACTTTTTGCAATGTTTTACATTACTTCACGAGACCGTAATATTCTCGTTTGCGTCCCACATTTCGAGAGCGACCTAACCGAACCTAACTCCTGACTGTAATTGTTGCTATTGTAGCTAATACTAATCAAGCTATTACTAAGCGAAGCTCGTGACCGACGACGGTGACATAATCAAAAAGGTTTTATTTCGTCGCACTTAGCTGCCAGTCCACACTCCTTACAGCACTCAATCCGTGCTCGAAAATACTGTCTTCAACGGTCGGTCGTCTTGATGATTGTCCTCTTCCAGGTACGATCAATTTTAGGTTAATAAAACTTCTATTGAATAATCGACATACCTTGCACTTCGCTACGCTATCCACTTACTACGTGGTACAATAGCGCAAGAACAACTATCTGGTTGCTATCAATTTAAAGTAATAAATTAGTATCACTAGCACTACTATTTTATGTAACTTACATTCAATGGTACCAATCAAATTAACGCTCGAAAATAATTCACGCTCCAATATTAAATAAACACAATCCACCTTCGGCAAGATGGCGGCAGTAATATTGGCTGGTGTACAGTAGATTACAGCGCGATGGCGGTCAAACTGGCGCGTCTACCGTTCGTATGCTGTAGTGCGATGGCGGTTCGTTCGCTGGTTTGGAAACGGGCTGGTATAGTGGATGTGAAGCCGGATCCGAGGCACAGGCGCTTCTTCCTAACGTAGCCGGTCGACGACGGCAATGCCGCCCTCTGTCGAATTGGGGAGGGACTCTCTCCTTGGCATTTAGGGCCATTGCCCGAGATTGATGTCCTCTTTTGCACTTATGGCCCGAAGCCAGAGGAATGTAGGTCCTTTACAATTAGGTGTCGGTGACTAGGAAGCCCTTCTCCACCGTAGTTTGCACTGGCGGTCCTTGACTCGCCAACCAAAAGGGGTTTTTACCAAATGCACAGAAAAGGTCCTAAATCGAGGTAACTTCAAACGTATAATTCCGTAAAACTGAACACTTCTGGTCTACACGCTCGCCTGTAACTATCTGCCCGATCCCTGTTCATCGAGCATCCAAGAACACTTAAACTCATCACCCGTGATTTTGTGTCACCATATTTCTATGGCTTTGCGATTTTAATCCAGCCCTCGGACGTTAAGCATGGCCGTGATGTCTGCCCAGTGAGTTTCACCGCCACTTTTTTGGTAAATTTTCCTGAATGCTCGATCATATGGTGCACATTGAAAAAAACATCGCATTTCATTTTTTTGTAACAGAACGGTTACAAAGGTTGACTAAAGGTAAATTAGTACGCACAAAAAACCGTGAATCAATAAGTTTAAAAAGTACATTAATGGTTGCTTTACTGCACTCTTATGAAAAATTCAAACTTACATTAGATTAGATTAGATGGTTATATTTCTCCAATTTGAACGAAATCTCGAACCTTCCTCTTGATGGAGCCAACCACCGCCCGCACAAGTATTTTACACAGCATTTTACGATGCTGGGCAATTCGGAGGATTCGTCAACTTGAGGACAAAATCTTGTTTGCAGCATACTAGTCCAGAACCACCTTGGTGTAGTGGCAGCTGACAAAATCGGACCAAAAGATGAATTTGTGACTAGAAATTAGAAGAAAAATTAGTAACTTCCATTTAATTCCAACTACCTTTGCTTATCTTCGACAGATACGCGTATTTTGTCTACAATGTGCAGACTTCTTCAGTGTCTCGTACTAATAACTCGACTTGAATTTGTGGCGATACATTTTTCAGGCATCCTTCGATGTAAACTTGGGATGTCATCGTTGAGGATGTGACAAATGACTCCGTTTTCAGGCCACAACTGCACATCGCCTGCTAATGGCTTTCTTCGCGAAATTGTCGGCAAACACGAACTTGAATCTTCCCTGCACATATTAACGTCTAGTCGCTATAAATTCTTTTTTACCGGGAAGCTGCTTAAAATCGAGTTGGATGTATAATTCTTTATTGATCAAAATGCAGCCATTGTGTTTCGTCAAAACACGGTCGTACAAGAGCCTTGCATGCTTTTTGGTCACGGAATTCTGCTCCATGTGCTGGTTCGGATATTACACATTTAGAATTATATGCCGAGTCTCGGCTTTCTGAAACCGAGATCCGCACAGCCGACCTCTGGATTTCGATCTCGGCTTTATTATGTTAACCGATAATCTCGGCTTGGGTCAAACTGAAAATTCATTTAGTTAGCTGGGAATCTCGGCATGAACAAACTGATATATCAGTTAAAATTCAAAACAAACAAAAATGAGGGTAACCGAGATTTCGGTTAAATTGTGTGTAAATACTCGAAATTTTGGATTAGATTTTCATCGAAATATTGAATATTTTATGCCTATAGGCAATACCCTGCAAAGATGGTGTTTTGTCGAATCCGGATGGTACAAGAAGTCATCGAGCACAACGATCTAGATGGGTGGATCAGGTAAACCAAGACTTGGAAAGCGTGGGGTGCAACCGAGCATGGAGAGAGTCAGCCGTGCACCGGGTGAACTGACGTTGAATTGTTGACCAGGTTTTATCGATGTAATTGATGTATGCAGTGCCAATAAATGTATGTTTTTTCACCGCTCCACAAACAACATACACGGTAAGCTTCCTTTACCCATCAATGGGTACGATTTATTATTATTGTTATTCCTTCTGTGGCTTGTTTACGCATTTTACTGAAAAACTGCGTCCACCCATTTAAATGGGTAGACGCCGTTTTACGGTAAAATGCGTAAAAAAGTTCCTTCTCATTGTTCGATTCTGGGCAATGAGATAGTGGACTCGCTTGCAAAGGTGGGCGCTATGGAAGGCGATATTTGTGATCGACAAATCGCCATCAACGATTTTTTTCCTATTTTTTTTCAACAGTCACTCGTCAGCTGGCAGTATAAATGGAGTAAAGGAGATTTGGGGTGGTTGCAACTTTCTGTCATCCCAAAAATATCGAAGAAATGTTGATTTGAGGAGATGGATGTGGTTCGAGACTTCATTCGTGTGATGTCTCGCCTCGTATAAAATAATTATTCTTTGAACGCTCATTTATACCATAGACTAGCTCTATGACCAGTAGGTCCCGAAAAAATACGATTTTTTTCTTGGCTCAGTCAGTACTAGCACATCGGTCCCAAGCACGGTCCCAAGCTCAATAATACGCACCTTATAATGAACTCACACGAACACACTCTAAAATTTTCTGTCAAAATAACACAGCAAATCAAAACAAAGGCGCAAATATGTACAGCAAGGTGCTGGATTCAAGGTGTACTTCAGACCAAGGGGTTCTACAACAGTGAACCAATTTGAAATCGCTAGTTGCATATTGATTGTTGTTTATACCGTGTTGGGCTGAGCGACAGCAATCTATGTAAATGTGGGAGAGGTTACCAGGACCCAGATAACGTTATTTGGCCATGTGCTGAGCATCGTGTGGAGTCAGATCTGAGCTTTATGATTCCCTTCGGGCTCGAGGTAGGCAATCTTATGTAATAATTCGAGGCATGATTTCCAAAGCCGATTACTATTCAGCAACTACAAAACTCACCTGATTTGGCTCCATGCGCCGAGAAGACATCATGAAAAAATCGAAGATGGCTTTGATGGCCATACCGCAAACCGAGTGTTAAAAATGTTTCGAGAATTGGTTCAAGCGGTGGCATAAGCGCGTTGCAGTGGATGGGGTATACTTTGAAGGGGACAACATCGATTTTAATGCATAATCTTTTATTTTTAATTTCGTGAACAAATGCCTGGAACTTTTGTCATCAAGTTATAGACCGTGCCAGGAAGCAAAAAAATGTTTGTTCAAATGGCAGTGTTAGAAAAATGCACCCTTATTTTCTGGGACAGTCTATAGTATGCGCGGTCATATGTATGATACTCTATTTAATATAAGGAGATTACAGTATAATTTTAACACTATCGAGTATTTTGTTTCAATGTTGGAGAATAATCTACAGGAACATTGCTTTCTGTTGTCTTTTTAAAGCTGAAATATCAGGGAGTTGGGTCGACATGAACCCTATCATTTCACAACTATTCGTTAATAATATCAATATACATCAAAGCACCATCCTATATTTATAGCCGACAAGCTTCTCTATTTCTGGTTTAAAACAAATCACGTCGCACTTCATCAATATAAGGAAGATGTTCCTATATTAATCTCATCACTCGCAATTAATTCTACTATAAATCCAAGAATTCATACGCGAGTGGGACGATTCCTGGTGCATGTCATTGTTACCAAACCCAAGCGAACACTATTATGAAAAGCAATCAATCAATGTTACTCTCCAACCTCTTGATTCAGCGTAGGATGAACATAGGAACATGATATTAATATGGGAACAGGTACCCTATATTTCTAAATGATCTCCTACACATGAGGCTTTATTTTAACTACAAAAGCTTTGATTTTCCACACTCAATCCTCAATCCTGGCATCAAACACATACCCAGTATCAAGACATGTAATTTAGCTCCTTTGTTTTGTGTCTAGTCTATGGCAGGGTGCGAGGAATTTCCCAGATGCTACCGTGGGATAATGATAGGGATGATGCTTTCCCCTTTCGTCTCCCAATCACGAAACCAAAATAGGATCATCTTATATCCTCGTTTGTTGTTGCTATCGGTTTCGGTTCCGTACACATATCACGCTTCCTATAGCAGCACCTATGAGTATGAGTTGAACCTTGCCTGATGATTTACATAATTTTAAATTTGATTCAATTTAATTGATTGACTTTGATGCTGACGCGCCCGGGATAGTGAACCATGTGGGGTTGATGTTTGTTGTTTCAGTGATGCACGTTTGGAAGACGTGATCATCTTTCGGATGCGCTGCTCGTCTCAAGTATCTTAAAGGAAAAAAGGACTAATCAGAGTGCCTCCGGGAAGAAGGGGGAAAGGGTTCCGATGAGCAGGACATCTAGTACTCGTACGTGTCGATATATAAGTGCACCGGCGGTTGGAAATCGAATCACTCTAGGAACTGTACCAGTCGAGGATAGGTCTCATTGGAGTTGGAAGTGTTTGTTATTTTTGCCAATCTGGGCATTTGAGATTTGTGCTAAGACAAAACAAGGTGTAAGTGATAGTTTGGATCGGCTAATTATGTTTAGGATGAAGTTTTTAGTTGGAGTACTTACTTATACTACTTAATTACTGCCTAATGTGGAGCTAAATGGATTACTGTGGTGCATTTGAAGAGTTGTGCTGTAACAGCAAACAATAAGAGACAGTTTTTAAATTGTTAGACGTACCTACATACATTGTGATGACATTGTTATTGTTGAAATGTTGGTGGCGTAGAAAACATAAACGCAAGTGCAACGTACTTTATCTGAATGCTGATTAGTGTCCCTAAGTTTATTGCGAACGTTTCGTCCACTATTACTTTTAAGCCTTCCTTTTATTTCCCGAACCCGCTTTGGAATTAGGGTTAGGTTGGACGATATTCAACAATCCTATGTCTCTAAACAAAATCAGATCCCGTTGACCTACAACATCTTACTAATGTAGTTAAGAAGAAAGCTGAAATCTTTGAACTCGACTAAGGACTTGTTGAGTGCAGGTTGAATGTGCTTTCGGACATCCACAATTTGATGTCCTTGCTAGTGATAAATTATTTTATTTTGTGCTGGGAGAACAAACAACATATGTTCCACAACCTCTAGATAAAAATCTTGATCTCCCTCCAAAGGAGATTTTAAAGTTCTGATGGAAAATGTATGCGTATATATTTCATCCTTACATCCTTACGATTAACCGTACCTATGATCGCCAGATTTTTTCGGTGTGTACGATGGAAGGTTCTCAAATGCAGTTCCTGATTCATTCGCCTTCTCCACGTCCCAGATTCTCAGACTGCACTCCACCGTTGATCGTACGCAACATCTTCATGCCAGGCCAACTTCTTAGTGCGAAGAACATTGTTCGATCGTAGCGTCGTGGAGTCCAAAGCAGGCAGAGTATCTTTCTGCTAGTGTCGTTATCGACAGTTACTGTTGAGCTCAGATACATGGCTTTCTTTCATATATGTTGTCTTCGACGCATTAACGATAAATACAAAAACCGGCTATCTTCGATCTTACGATATCAATATCGTCGGCACAACCAAAAGTGTAGAAGGAAATGTTCGCTCGTCCCCAAGTAACACACTACGGTCATAATTAGTTGTAGTAACTTGATTATGACTTAGCAACTCATATTTATGTTATCTCAACCGAATAGAAACAAGTGTGCTACTAGGGTCACCATGAGGCACCAAGAGTGGACAGTAATGTTTGTTTGAATGAAAGATATAAAGAGAAAGTGTTGAAAGTTCCGTCAGTGTACGGTAGGTTGAAAATTGAGCGAAAGGGCATGGGTAAAGTACTTAGTACTCGAACCAAGGACAGTGCTATTGCCTAAAACAAAGAAATACCGTTTGTATGAATCCTAGAGGGTATGAGCTGTTTAGTGAAATATGTACCTGTAACTAGAAATGAGAAGAAAAATTAGTATTTTCCATTTAATTCCAACTACCTTTGCTTATCTAGACAGATATGCGTATTTCGTCTACAATGTGCAGCCTTTTTCAGTGTCTCGTACCAATACTACTCTCAAGTCGAGTTGTTAGTACGAGACACTGAAGAAGTCTGAACAGGCCCTTGGGGCAAACATAAGTCTCTTTCTCAATGAGTCATTTGGAGTACATGGTCCTGTTCCTCTCTGTGGTAGCCTCTCTGTAGAAGTCTTTGGATGCAGATAGAATGCGGTTTCATCGCCGTTGAAAACACGGTTTGAATCCGACATTATCCAGTATTTTGCATGTGGGTGAACACATTCTTTTCGCGAACGATTTGCCGTTTTTCTGATATCTTGACCGTAATTCCACTGACAACTGCACAATTGAGCAGATGAAAACAATGCACTCTAAAGAGAAACTGTGCAAAGGTTGGTTAATTAAGGCTGCTTGTCTCTAGATCCTCGAGTGTTTCACAGTTCCAAGATCTTGCTCCACATGATTTAACCGTCTAGCTTCGTACGCATCTCAGCGTCTGGTTCCGATGGGATTCGAGGCAAAGGTTTACGGGGTATTCCTCTACGTTGTCCCATAACGCTTGCGTTTAAAAAAGAAACAATTTTAGGATGGATGAATAAAAAATAAGAACGAAAGGGTGAGTTATATCAGTGATGTAACTGCAAAGGACGTAGGATTCCTTTTTGATATAAAGGAATTTAACCGAATCAATAAATGGCTACTATATTTTATTCAGCCTTAAGTACCATGAAACCCTATGATATTTGTGTGTGTGACTTTACTATTGCTTCTCTACGAAAATTATGGAAGTCAATTCTTAATAACTCTTGAAATGGCTCTAAAAAGAGCCGTTTGGTATTTCGTTATTCGGTGTTCCTGGAGTGATCCTAGTAGGATCTATAATTGTCGTGTACCAGGCGATGATTTGGTAGACGGTCAAATGGGTGGGCGTTGATATTGGTTTTGTTCCGTGGAAGAAAAGCATATCACATAAGCCTTCAAGTGTCTTAGGAGCACTGACTTTTCGTCCCTGCAAATAACGGTTGTCCTTTCGGTATAAGGTATCTTAACATTTTGATAACAAACATGGGCCCCCCCCCCCACATACACACACTATGTCCAGCAAAACTGAAGGTTATCGTAGATGGACTCTTCCCGACGCACGAACCAACGACGTGGCCACCGTACAGCGAGGAAATAAGAAGTTACGTTGAGGACCTGCAACTTTCAAATGAGGAGCTCATGGCAGTGGCGAAAGGGCTTAAGGTGAACAATGCTCCCGGACCGGATGGAATCCGTAACGTAGCTCTGAAAGTGGCGATTCAAGCATTCCCGGAAATGTTCTGGAATGTATTACAGAATTGTTTAGAGGGAGGCCATTTCCCGGACAGGTGGAAAATACAGAAATAAGTGTTGCTGCGAAGCCAGGAAAGCCTCTGGGGGATCCAACATCGTATAGGCCAATACGCCTGTTGGATACGCTCGGAATACTCCTGTGGAGGATCATCCTCAACAGGCTGACGAAGTTTACTGGAAGAGAGCACGGGTTATCGAGGATGCAATTCAGTTTCCGGAAAGAAAAGTCTACGGTGGATGCTATTCGAACAGTAGTCGAGACAGCCATAAAAGCATCCAAACAGAAGTGGAGGCGATCGATATTGCGCTATTGTAACGATCGACGAGACCTCCGATGGTTGGGAACCGGTAAACATCACGACGGGAGTTCCGCAAGGTTTCATCCTTGGCCGAACACTTGGAGCCGAACGGGATGTATAACGGTGCGCTGATGTTGAGGCTTCCTAAAGGCGTGGTGATTGTTGGCTTTGTAGACGACATAGTATTATCAGTGAAAGGAAAAATACTGGAAGAATTGCAAAACTGCATGCAGGGAACAAAGCAGCAGATAGCCCACCACACAATGGAGGTGCTAATGGTCAGCAACTGCAAATCGGTACAGCGAGCAGTCTCGAGGTGCGTGCTAAAGTATTTGGGTAAGATGATTGACGACCAGCTAAATTTCAAGGTCCAGTGTGGGTTCAGTCAGGGTCGCAGCGCTGGAAACCAAGCGAAACCAGGCTAAGTTGAACAGTACGTTCATGCTCATGGCCATGCAAGTCGTGAGTGCGTACCGAAACATTTCATCGGAAGCAGTATGCGTTATTGCCGGAATGATCCCGATTGGCATCACTTTGGTGGAGGACAGTGAATAGCGGAGAAATATCAGAGGAGTTCGAAAGCTGGTGAGAGTGCAGTCAATGACTAAATGGGACACGGGGAGAACGGTCGATGGACGCACCTGCTCATACCGGATTTGTCGATCCGGATGAAAAGCGAAGCACGGAGAGGTAAACCTCTACCTTACGCATTTTTTGGCTGGTCCGGATGCTTCAGACAATTCGATAGTGGAACAAAGAAACGGATTTCGTGGGAAGAAGTCGGGTTTTTCTCAAAGGTCGGCCCTGACCACACTCTGACACAGTGCACAATGAGCAAGTGCAGGCCTCTCCGTCAGGTCAGTCCATAAGGATTTCCCGAACCTTGAAAAAAGAAAATGGTTGTTGTTGTTTTTAGGAGGGACTTCAACCTTCGGTTCATTCGTCCCTGCTAAGACAATTGGCGAAGGTGTATCCGTTATATATCGTTCACGGCTGCCTATAAGACCTCCCTGTCTCACATTTGACATCTGTGATAGGAAATTACTGTGCATTTAGTTAATTTAGCTTTCTTAACAGAATAACAAGACATCAACTTTTATTTGCTTTATTTTCACTAGTTTACTATTGTTAAAGGATAAATTTTGATAATTAAATTGATACGCGGGAATATTTCATACCGATCTATCGAGCAATAATTAGGTTGAGGAGTGTATCGAAAATAAGCTATCCATAAACTTTCTTTCAAATAATGTTGAAAACCGATATTTTATTCATACAAAAAATTGATCCTTTATTGTACGAGGTTAAACTTGAACATAATGAAGATCGGATGAAATTTAAGTTATTCCTTCACGAATGTTCGAACTTTGGATCGAATGCTCTTCATCAAGTTCCGGATAAGTGTTGCATCACATTTTTTGGACCTTTGAGCCCAAATTTTTTTGAACTCCTGTCTTCTTTGAAGACCCTCTTCACGATTGCCCAGTAACGTCGATGGGTCGAAGCTGAGGGCATTTGGTGGATTGATATTTTTCTCAACGAAATCTATAACTCTTTTCCAGCAAGCCAATTGAGAGTGGCTTCGGCATAGTGAGCCGATGCAAATCCGGCCAAAACAGTGGAGGTGTACTATGCTTCTTCTATAAAGGCAACAATCTATTCTGGAGACACTCAGATCGATAGATTTCCGCATTTATAGTTCCGGTAGCGTAAAAAATGGTTGACTTCAAACCACAGGAACATATTGCTTGCCATACCAGTACCTTTCGACCGAATTTCTCCACTTGAATCGACCTGTCCGCATCGCTCACATCCTCCCCAACGACGGCAGTAAAGTATTGTGGACTTGGCAGGGTTTTTGAGTCCTCCTTTACACAGGTCTCATCGTCCATTAAAACGCATGCATCCGGACGCAGCAAAAGACGTGAATACAATTTCCGGGCCCTTGTTGCTGCTGGCTTCTTCTGTTTAAAATTAAATTATAAATTATGATTAGAGATACCACTTTCTGCTCCAGTTTCGGGTTGGAAGAACCGGGTTATCTGCCTCTTCCTGGTAGCTCATTCAAAGAATAGTGTTCCCCAAACTTATTAATGATGGTTTTAACACTCGCATGAATTCCAAACCACTTCGCCAATTTTCGCATAGTAATACCCTTCTCACTTAACCATGTATCCAGAACCTTAATTTTCACTTCCTTTTCAATTAGCGACATTTTGAAAACGCAGAATTTGAACCGCACAAACAAGTACAGCATGCAGTGTTCAGAGCATAAAAAACCATCACAAATACATGCGTACAACGCAAATGTATGTGGATAGCTTATATTCGATACACTCCTTATAAGCCGTTTAATTTGTAACGATATTTCGTCACGGCCACTATTTTCAGATTTTGACGCCCTACCCTGGCAGAAAGGAGATATTATTGTTCAAACTCTCCACTCGAAACGTAACACGGTCGATTTCAGAAATTTTAGAACGGCGCCTCTATACAGGAATAGAAAAAATACGTTAAAAACGATAATTCATATCGAATCAAAACATTTTTTTTATTGATTATTGTATTCATACATGATTTTACAAAAATTACTCACTCCCTGTCGGGCGTCCTTACGGGAGTTGGCCGGAACTTTGACCATAGCCACCGAAAATGGCGAATTCTTCTACCCTCTGTCGCCTTATTCATCAGTTCCTTTTCGGGTTTTGCCTCAAAATTGAATTGAATAGATCATCCGCTTCACGTTCGCCTAGAAATTTATAATTGGTCGCAGCTGGGGCACGATGGAGGGTGTTGGCGATCTACGGGACGACTGGGACGTTCAAACGTCGGTTCGATAGACAAATGGCTGCGTGAAATAACTCATTACAAACGATCACATTTATGTTGCAAGCGTTAGATTCTTCTTAAAGGCATGAATTTGTATACTGTTTTGCAAGAAGAATCTGGAAGCGAGACTCCTTCATCAAACAGCAATTATAATATACGGAGTTTTGATACTGTCTTACTTTTGTTACTCGGGAAGCACGACATCGAGTTTCCGGATAGTTATTCTTTAGCATTGCGTCGATTGGAGTGTCTTGAGAGACGTATGGAGCGAAACCCACAACTTAAGGAGAATATACATCGCCAAATCCAAGAATACCTGGACAAAGGATATGTCCACAAGGCATCTGCAGAAGACCTTTTTAACGCGAATCCTCGGAAGATCTGGTACGTCCCACTAGGAGCAGTCCTGAACCCGAAGAAACCCGGAAAAGTACGCATTATTTGCGACGCCCGTGCTAAAGTGGAAGGCGTATCGTTGAATACGTTCCTGTTGAAGGGACCGGATTTACTGACGTCACTCATTGCAGTTCTATTTGGATTTCGGATGTATCAGGTAGCAGTAATCGCAGACATCCAGGAGATGTTTCACCAGCTATTGATGCTAGCAGCTGATAAACACGCTCAGCGTTTCCTATTTCGTCCTAGCCCTACGAGTCAGCCAGCAATCTACGTAATGTACGTCGCTATGTTTGGCTCAACCTGCTCGCCTGCCTCTGCCCAGTTTGTAAAAAACCTGAACGTAAAGGAGCACTCAGAGCAGTACCCGGAGGTGTCAAACAGTATAATCAACTGTCATTACGTTGATGACTACCTTGAGAGTTTTGAGAGTGAAGAAGAAGCTAAAAAAAAATGCTGCAGAGGTTCGTCTGGTACATCATAACGGAGGATTCAACTTGCGTGGCTGGGCATCGAATAGTGAACACGTTCTTCAGTCCCTGGGCGCAACCGGCGAGACAGCAGTCAAGAATTTGGTGGATGGTGAACGGTCTGAACGGATCCTAGGGATGTTGTGGACGCCGACGACCGATGAACTCAGTTTTTCTACACAAATGAGCAATGAAGTTCGCACACACATCGCCAGCGATAGACAGCCAACAAAAAGGCAGATCCTAAGGCGCGTAATGTCTCTATATGACCCCTTGGGACTGTTAGCACCATTTCTAATCCACGGTAAGATACTTATCCAAAATCTGTGGCGAAGCGGTGCTGATTGGGACGAAGCAGTGGGAGATGCTGCCTACAAATTTTGGCGAGAATGGGTAAAAATGATAGGGAGATCCAACTGCAAAAGATGGGTGGCTTTATTCACCTGTTTGACGGTGCGTGCCGTTCATTTGGAAGTAGCGTACAGCTTGTCAACTGCATCATTTATATCATGTGTACGGAGATTTGTCAGTCGTCGTGGAACACCGGTAGAATTTCTCTCAGACAATGGCAGTAACTTCCAGGGTGCCGAGCGAATTTTTCGAGATCAGATCAATCAAGGACTGTCTGCAACATTCACCAATGCCTCTACGAAGTGGACTTTCATTCCACCAGCGGCCCCACACATGGGTGGTGCGTGGGAGCGACTTGTTCAGTTGGTCAAGGTAGCGATGGGTGCAGCTTACTTGGACGGAAAATTGGATGAGGAAGGACTGCAAACTCTAGTTGTGGAAGCGGAAGGAGTAGTAAATTCAAGACCCTTGACATACCTGCCTCTTGACTCCGAGGATCAGCACTAATCCCAAACCACTTCCTGCAAAACTCCGGGGTTAAGCAGCCGAGTTACCATCACGGATCAGCGTTCAGCGGGAAACGTGGCGGCAGATTCAACGCCAGCGTGACATTTCTGGCAGCTGGTTAAAGAATACGCCGGTAATCACCGCAGCCAGTGGTTCAGCATTCGCGACGTGAGGTGACCGGTGAGACTGAAGGATCGATGGGTGAGGGACGCATAGATAGAGTGGTCCAGGACAAGGAAGGAAGAGTTCGACAAGCCTTTGTTAGGACATCGACCGGTATGCTACGGCGTCATGTGTCCAAGCTCGCTGTTTTGGACGTAGGCGACGATTCTAGTACAGTCTTGAGCGATGACAAGATGTACCCGGGGATGATGTCACCGCCGCAGCTGATTCGGCAACACTGCCGATTGTAGAAGCCCTGCAAGAATGAGTATGTGCCAGCTGGTAGTAACTTGGAGAGCTGTCAGAAGCGAAGAAAAGAAAACGTGTTGAATAGTTTGTTCACGAAAATAGAAGTCGTTTATAGTTTGTTTTTCCCTGCATTTAAACAAGAAATTTGTTTAGCAATCATTCCTTTGACGTGTAAGTAACGACTACGAAGTTGTTTAGCAGAAAATAATTAAATTTGTAATTTTATTAGCGAGGAACAGAATTGTAAACAACTTAACCTCGTTCTCTGGAGGCCTACGTAGTGGATAAATTCCACTGTTTTGTAAGATTAATTCTGATAAAATTTGCAATGTACTGACTCAACATTTTAGCATTTTAGCTTTGAAGCATAAAATATAGCTGTCAAATACCAGTGGATGACTTTTCTTTATTCTCCGGCGACAGATACTACGTCATCAAGGTTTCAGAATCGTGTACAAAATTGTTCGCATAGTTTAAGGTTTGCAACGAAAAAAGAGAAACCATAACGCCACGTAAAAAATCCTTACTTAAGTGAGATGGAATGCGTTATAGGTGTACCCTAAATTTGAAGCTTCGTTTGTGCTGGGACACGCTTCTTTAATAAACAATTACTCAGTTTTCTCCGTAGAGAATTCAATACATAGCTCTAGGTTGACAAATTGTTTAAGGCATCCTGGAAAGGTCCTTGAAGGTTAGCTTAATTGGGCCCGTTGACATACAAGTTATACAAAAGGGGACTTAAACCCATGTAGCTAAAATGGAGAACCTGTAGACGTTCCATGAGAATAGCTCATATGTTTCTCTAACAGCAAATTGTAAAAAAAAATGAAAAGAGTAGTACAAAAGTCACAAGCACGGAGTTTATCTGAAAGAACTTCAGATACTGAATCAAACCCCCTTTGCTCTTGATATCCAAGGAAATAGAAATAGAGGAGACCATTTGCACATTTTTAGCAAAAGCTAACTGAATATCTGACGAAAGCAACGCAAGACAGTCTGAATGTAGGTTGTTCGTCTAAACCCAGTGTAGACGGAAAATGATCTTTTTCTCCAACAATTTTCGAATACATAATAACATCGCGATGAGTCGTTAGGAGTTGTGGTCGAACAACTGTAATATTAATCAAAATCCTTCTATAATTATTCGAAACATAAACTTTTAATTTAAGGTCCACGATGAAACACATCCTTACCACATCGGTCATAGTTCTGCTGCTAGTAGTCTTCACTGATGCTCAAACGTTCCAGTACTCCCGTGGATGGACCAACGGCAAACGATCTTCCACAGACTCACCCGGTTCTAACCGTGCACTGTTGTCGCACCTCACTGGAATGGATAAACCCGACGAAGAGTATAGTTCATTCTTTAAACAATAAATTCAACTTTCGCACCAACGTTTTTTTTTTTCTTCCAACAGGTGTAGATTGCTGATTCAACGTTTCTTGAAGTCTCCGTGTGATGTCCGGCTGGCGAATGCCATAGTAAATCGCAACAAAGAACTTCTACAGGAAATGTCTGAAGATGTGAACGACGGAACGGCTTTGCTCTACGATCCTTCGCCGTTGGTGGAAAGTGTTGCCAGCGAAGATGTTCGATTCAAACGGGGAACTCTTGATCGGCATCAGCTGAACGATGCCATACGGCAGTATTAAACCATTCGCTTTCTCCATCTGACTGGTACACTGTGGTCGATGGTATTAAGCTGGAAATAGCATCGACCAAAGGACCTGAACGTAGTTTATATAAGTACATCTACAGGGGAATTTCGGAAATAACTGTACAGTTTTGCTTTAGGTACTTGGCGCTTCTTGCGCGATTTTATAATTTGTTTGTCCATTGCTATGAACATCAACAATAACAGGGTCATCATCTGCTTGTGGGACTGCGGTAGATTGTTTGTGTGAGGAAAGAAATCACTGTTTCTAGTCAGACGGTATTTATAGTATTTATATATAATGTAAGATATTCTGAACCTATATTTATCGTTATAATAAAACGGGAATGAATCTGAAAATTCTAGAGAGTTTTAGTTTAGTTCTTATATTCGAATTGACGTTAGAGAGTCAACGGTATTGAAACAACAATTCTCCGACTGTACACAATTGAATTTAATTTGACGCATACATGCACTCTGCGCAAACGATGTGAATTGAGGCGTCTTTACACTGTGGCTTCTCTTGAAGAGCAGTTCGAGGCCGTTGTGACCGACTGACACGTGGTCCAAACCTCTAAGATGCGATATGATCAATTGCATTTCGTCGTGTGCTTTATCTAAGGTTCAATGACTTGGAACGGGTCATTGAACTTGTATTAGTAGTAGTTAAATTGATCACTGTTACTCGATCTAATTGGAACGAAATGACAAAATAACAAATGACAATAAGTCATGGCTTACAAGAGCATACAATTCAATGGATCAGAATACGTATGGACAGTTCATGCCAACTTTAGGAGAGCTTGCTGATGACGTGGCAGATTATTTTTTCGGAAATAAAAAGATCACCCTTAAGTTTGTTAGTACTGTGGCAACTTATCGAGGGCGACGGGCACTCATTTAATATTAATTTATTTTCGTTTTTTTTTTGTATGAAATGCAGATGGCAGATGAATTTATGTGTGTTGGCTCTTTGGGACTATCGACAACAACATCAACGAAGAGATTTAAAGACGCTTTGCGGCTGTAAACCGTGCTCAAAACTCCTCGGCTGTAAACCGTGCTCAAAACACCTCGATTAAACAGAGATTGTCGGACTACAAAGTTGATCATCGATGGGCTGGGCATGTCATCAGGATGTTGGACTACGATCAGGATGTAGGGATGTTGGATGTTGGAGGACGAATAGGTACAAAGAAAAAAGATGCCTTAACGAACAAGCTGGATTAGTCAAGTGCCAAGTGACCTACGGTTCCTCTGCCTGCCGAAGTGTAGCCATAGACCCGTTATTTCGAGAGGACTTTTGTGCACAGCAGGTGATTTCCAGGCCCTGGCCTTAATGTAAGTTAGTAATTTATTTCCTGGTGAGTGTGAGCTTTTTATTCGGATACCTGTAACTTCAAAATGAGAAAAAAGAGTAGTAATATCCATTAAATTGCTTATATTAGCAGAAACGCTTATTTTGTCTACAATGTGCAGACTTCTTCAGTGTCTTGTCATCGTTTGCGAGTAATATTAAAGGAAGTTCCGTCAAAATTTGGTCAAACAGTAATGTGTGTGAGTCGATCAAAGTTTTTTTTAAATAGTCCAATTCTTTTTTTTTATCAAGTTCAGTTAATACAGAATACAGCAGAAATATTCAGCTAAGCTAACTTTTTATCGAATGCGAATTGCCGCGTCTTTCGTTTAACACCTGCCATAAGATTTTGTACAGTCTCCTTGTCCACTTTATTCGCCGCAGAACGCAAGTTTGCCTTGAACTGTTTCTCGCTCACAACAGCTTTTTGAGTCTTCTGAAGGTTCCGCTTGACGATGGTCCAATATTGTTCGATTGGGTGGTGATCTGGCATGTTGGTAGGGTTCTTGTCCTTGGGCACAGGCCCTTTTCCGCAATGGCGAAATACCAAATCCGGTCAAATAGAACAGAACAATTGTATCACTTCAGGAATGGCAGTAGATGTTTTTTAGGCACTCGCTCATGATAAATTTCCTGGTTGCCGGTTCCGGTCGCAATGTAAACGTTGCTCTTCAAGCCACAGGTATGGATGTCCTGCCACACCAGATATTTATTCGCGAGCTTTGACAGTTTAATGTGCGCGAAAATATCTGCCACCTTTTGCCCGATCGGGATGAACTTCCTGTTCAGGAAGCTGTTTAAAGTCTGCCTTGACGTAAGTTTCATCCACGTAATCAAACTTCGTCAGCATCTTCGTGTACAACTTTCGCGATCGTGCTGTAGCCGACGTGTTTTGTTTATCGTCGCGATTTGGAGTCACCGTTTTCTTGTAAGTTGACAGTCCAGCTCGTTTTTTAGCTCTGTCCACGGTTGAAGGCGTCACTCCCAGATTCTTTGCGACATCTCGGACGGAGAGGTTGGAGTTCCGCTCGAAACAGTGGGCAACTCTTTTTGTATTTACTGTGGCCTCCGGCTTTAGATTTCCCTCCGATCCAGCTCTCATGGCTGTCGGCAAACGTTAACCGAACAATACGTTGGTAACAGTGATTTAGCCACATTCAACAATTTCGCCAATTTGGCGTGAGAATAGTTTGGATTTTCAACATGCACGTTCAAAATTTGGATACGTTGCTTCTCTTCCTTCGACGACATTTTGATAACTGAAGTGCAAATCTCAAAATCAAAATAGAGGCATGATGCTACACATGCACATCTTCAAAATGAGAGGTGTGCGAAAATTTTGAACGATGAAAGGAATGCGTCACGTTTAAGTCGATGAAATTTTGATCGAAACAACCTTTACGTCGTAGGAAATTTTTTAAAAATATGACTTACTCTTAAAATTTGTTTGAGATTGCGGCCCAGTTATCTTGGATTATTATGTGTACACACTTTATTATTATTAATTCTACACGAGATGTAATTCTTCTTTGGCAAAAGTTGCAGAATTTCAATTCATTTATTCACTCCTCTCTGTAAATTCATTATTTTGTCATAAAGGATGTGTCGGTCTCAGAGCACCGAAATTTAAAGGGTGTATTCAATAAAAATGGCACACACATATTTATGCTGCAAAGTCAAACCGACTGTTGGTTTTTCTTGAAATTTCCAGGGAATGAAAAACTACTAATTACGTATAATTTATAAAGTTTTTTTTATTCAATTTTACCTCCCAATACAATCCAATACAATCCCCAGTGTTCTTGTTATTTTTACCCATATTTTCTTCGACTCCAGCTCTGTTTCAATAGTTTCGTGATGCTCGAGGAGTTCTGTCTTCATAATAGCTCAGATTTTTTTTTTAATTGGGTGAAGGTTATTTGGTAGGTTCATATCTTTTGGCTCAAATTGACTCCGTTGGCTTGCTATTACTCCAACACGTTTCGAGAGTAGTGGCAGGATGCTAGGTCAGCCTAAATAGAGTTGATCGATTAGGCATCTTTATGAATGGCAAGAGACGTTTCTTTAGGCACTCCATGTAAATCGCACCGTCGATTGTTCTGGAAATGATGAAGGGAGCGCTTAATTCACCACATCCGCAAATCATCAGGTAGTTTTTTTTTGCGAATTTCGATAATTTCTTCTTTTGAACATCCTCCGCAACATCGAACTTCGACTTGACAATGAAATATTCTTGCCCAGGAAGTTGACGGAAGTCGGCCTTAACGAAAATATCGTCATCCATAATGATGCAATACGTATTGGTAAGCAACTTAATGTTTTCGAGCGCGGGTTTTCGCAGTGATGTTTAGCTTTTCACTCCGGTTTGGGGCTTTTTGGACCTTGTAAACATGTAACCCAGCCCGCTACATGGTTTTCTGCACAAAACTGACTGACTTTTTAGCGACATCTCGAATTGACATGTTTGGACCCTTGTGCTGAACTGGCTAGCTTGGCGTACCGCAAGGGCTCAGTGAGGTTGCTCTGTCAAGACCCGAAGCAAATAGTCAATTCCATTGTGGTTTTATCACACTAATTAGTTTTTCTACTGTAGTTTTCTACACATTTTTTTCAGCATTTCAGCATGGACAAGCTGGTTGGCGTTGGGCAACGTTGTCAACTTGACAATAAGGAAGTGAGTGGATGCGACTGAAGACCGTGTTCAAGCAGGATGTATTTCCATTTAATTAATAATTTCATCTTAGCATTTCAAATTGCTTTTGCATTTCAGGGCACAGAGCAGCATGACAATTTAATGCTTGTGATACTCAATTTGTTTTTCAGTATTTCAGTATAACATTTTTATTAAAATTCTATTTCTGAACTACAACTACTATTCCATAAAAGACTGGCATGTGATAGTAGCACCATATAATGGTTTTAAAATATTTTAAAAAACTGCTTTCTTCGACCTATAGAATAGTCTGTTGATTCTCAAAATAATAAAACAAATCAAATATCTTTTCATAGAAATTTTATCTCTGTTGAAAGGACTGATCTACTCTGCTTTTCAGCTTTTCCAGGGCAATTCAGATATTAATACATATCCAAATTTCATTTTGCAGTAGTATTCCATTACATTTTGTAAATACATGTATAATATTCTATTACGTACATTATATACATATATTCCAAAGGGTAAGGGGGGAATACAGGGTGTCACACGAACTGTAAGCTGGATGAGGTATTCGTGATTATCTGGCCCAAGTCATGGATGACAATTATGCCTTTCTTGATGGAAATCATCAAATCGAGTCCAGCGAAGGTCTAATTATCTTCCGACAGTGAGTTTGCTAATCCTATTTTCAACAAACCACCAGACGGAAATCCTTATGTGTATTGCTTACTGTTCATTTCCTGTAATAAGAGCGTTTCGTTGCAAGGAGATTCTTTATCTTTTCCGTGGGTTTCGTGTAAGTGCTTCTGCTTACGGGTCCACATCCCCGTTTTTGGCCCTTCATACAACGGAATTGAGAGGATTAGAGGAATATACAGTTTGATCTTGCCATTAGAAGGAACTGTACGCCATGGCAAGCACTGGTGGTGGCTTCCTATCACATCACATCACATCTTGAATTGACATGTTTGGACGGCTCTTGAACTGTTACACCACTTTTCTGGTCATTTTACCAACAATTAATATGCAACTAGCGATTTGAAATTGGTTCACTGTTGTAGAACCCCTTGGTCCAAAGTACACCTTGTAGGCAGCACCTTGCTATACATATTTGCGCCTTTGTTTTGATTTGCTGTGTTATTTTGACAGAATATTTGAGAGTGTGTTCATGTGAGTTCATTATTGGGGGCGCATTATTGAGCTTGGGACTGAGCTTGGGACCGATGTGCTAGTACTGACTGAGCCAAGAAAAAAATCGTTTTTGTATGGAACCTACTGGTCTTAGAGTTAGTCTATGATTTTACTGTCCTTTGGATCATTTTTACGACCACTCCCTTCCTTTCTTCGTTCGGGCACTCAGACGCCATTCAAGGTTCATGTCACACGAGACACATTTGTATTTGCATTTACAAGCTTTTTAGCGATCCGTCGATGGGACTCCTCTGGATTTTTTTGCTTGTTGCCTCACTTCTATCACTTCTGTTCTGCTCTTTGCTCTTTGGTTAGAATGATGCGGTGCGGTGGATGCGATTTGACAGGCGTTTCTTTAAATTGGATCTCTTAGCTTTTCTGTATTCTGTTCTAGTGTTTTACAAAACAAGACGAACCCGATCCGCCTTGGAAAGACGGTTTGGTTGGTCTTCGATAGATTTTTTTTTTAATGTTTCAGTGTTTTGGTGATGTTCAAGCTACGGTCTACGGCCCAACATACACTGAAAATGACATGGTAAACTATTTTGGAAGTTGTTTTTATAATGCTCTTTTTTCATAGAGTCCACTGGTTGAATCGCTCAGAATAACGCCTCTCTCATCAAATCGTTGTGTATAACTCTGGTTATCAACTAGGTTAAAATTAACGGTAAAAGCGATTTGGAGCTATATTAACAGTTATTTTCATACTGCTCTTTTTTGTCATAGTCCAGTGCTTCAATTGCTGAGAATAGCCCCTCTTCCATCAATCCTTTTTGTATAACTCTGGTTCTCAACTAGGCTAAGATTTTCAAGACGCCCTTATGGATTTGATTCTTCACGCTTCCTCATTCTAGCGTCACTTGGAGCTTAGTTCAGGTCGACTAGTAACAATGATGTAGTAACTCGAGGAACCCAAAACCGATATATAGGTTGCAGTAACTTAATTGATATTGATGCATGCAGTAACTTGAGTGATATTGAAGTTACTTCTTGCAATTTGCAACAAATGTGGAGGAAGTGGTATGGTAGTGCTTTAGCTTGTATTTTTAAGAATGTTGTACTTCAGTTTACAACTAATGTTCTGGTCTGACGACACTTTGACTGAGATCGACAACAATAATTTGGGTGGCGTTGTAATCTACACTTCTTTTCCCCTCCCTTCATTCCGGCTTCGTTTTATACGCTTTGATTTTTTTTATTGACTATTTTTGGATTTGAGAGAGGGAGAGAGAGAGAGAGAGAGAGCACGCGAAAATAAACACCTGTCAAATTAAGTCCTAGTATTTTTTGCGAGGCAAGCTTGAAGACGCGTCTATAAAAAACAACACAGTCCTTATTAGAGGTATCACCATACGGGGTGAAATGGACACCTTCGTTGTATCGATATCACCATGCCCCGATCCATTTTACTAGTATTTTAACGATTTAGTTTTTTCCGTCACTATATTGTTGTTGTTTTAACGTTTAGCCAATTACGCCCCCACGTATGAAGAATACAAACATAACTATTATAGCAACCAAACAAGTTGTGCCATTATTTAATTATGAAATTAAGCAAAGACTTATTCATACAATTGTTAGTTGGTGCACGTTGAAAAAATTCATCCACCTAAGGTGCCCATCATACCCTCAATACCCCTAAGCCATTTATACATATAATATATACATGTTTAATGGTTAATGATAGGTTCTATTATGAATGTCAGGAAGTCTTCCAAACGAATAAAAAGAAAATTATCATTTTGCCATATGCCAGGTTATTTATCTCATAAAAAATAATTGAATGCAGTAACCGACATTCGTTTTTGAGGCTACGATGGCGAATTATTTTGATGAAGGTATATGTCAAACGTAAAAACATCCGAAACCTTTAAGTTTATAGGTTCGTTCATCACTCATGATGAAACTGCTCTCGGAACGCCTTTTCCTTCGATCCTCGTACGGTGGGTATTTGATTGATTAAAGGATAAGAATCGTTGGACAAAACGGATTATATCTCGTGGCAGAGAATAGAACGCAGAGGAAGATTCACTTCATTTCGAATGTATTTTGATTAGGGTTGATGGCAGGTAATCCTCCTAGTTTCCTCACAAGTAAGACTGCTCGACTTTGGAATGAAATGGTTGTTTACTTTGAGGCTATGGCAAATGTGGCGCACCTAGCAACTACTTTGGCAATCACATATTTTGGATAGAAACTGACCCTTAATTGATTGTTCATTAATTTTTTGATTTAGAACATGTCCTATAAAAATCTAATTAAAAAATAAAAATAAATAGAAAAAAAAATTGTTTCCAACTTCACATTCAGAGCATTATTTTATTAAACTCAGATTTGATATCACATTTATCATCGAGTATTACTGAATTGTATCGGCAGGAAAAATGCATATCAAATTGACCGTACAGTATGCGTCAATAAATTTGAGACTTATCCTAATACTGTCTTACCACTCAAGCCGTTCAATCTAATTGTGGGGTTAGATTCCACCATCTCTATAGCGAAAAGGATTTTTGTCTGTGTGCTGTAAGCTTAAAAAAGATTTATTTATTGTAACAAATTAGGCTAGCTAGCCGACGGTTGGATCGTATCATAGATTTCACTGTGTTAGAATATCTGTAATTCATTTGTATTAAAATATCTGTAATTCATTTGTATCGTTAGGTTAGAGGTTGTGTTTCATACATTGTGATTATTGTAATCATTAGATAAGAGATTTTTACAAAACTGCATGGTATATTTAAGATTTAACAATAGATAGATTTAGACACTGTAAATAGTAAATAAACACTAGTTTAGTAAATAAATTCCGAAAATTCTTGCTCACATCAAGCTTGCGTGGTTGGTTATTTATTGTTCACTCGTTTTATTGTTGAGCTCATACCGATCATGCCAGTCACTTGCCATGACAGCGTCTATCGTGTACGGATGGATTATGGGATTGCTGATCCACAGCTGTACCGCCAGAACGACGGGTTTTGTCGTTACATACCCCTCCCGTAAAGCAGAATGAGGGTCCGAATTCTCCGGAGGTTCATCTGTGGCTTACCCTTTTCTCTAACGTCAAAAACCACCAATTTTACTGCTGCTCTTTTGAAGACTCCGGTAGCTGTATTCACTAGGACCTGTCGAACTTTGCCATTTTCCCTAGGAAAGACCACGATGATACGGCCTCGCATCCATTGGTTCCTCAGTGCTCCATTCATAGCCAAAACAAGATCGCCAACTTGTAGGTCGTCTGTTTCTTAGTGCCACTTGGATCTGCGTGTGATAACAGGCAGATACTCATCGATCCACTTGCGCCAAAACTGATCAGTGATGTACTGAGTTAGCTTCCAATTGCTCCTCAGGGTTGCATGTTCTGGGACAGGTTCCGTAGGCAGAATTTTCGCTCCACTAGAGCTGCCAAGGAGAAAATTGTTGGGGGTTAGTGCCTCCTTGTCTGCCGACTTCAATAGCACATACATGAGCGGCCTGCAGTTGACCATCGCCTCCGCTCCGAACTGTGTCGTCTCCAGGGTTTCATCATCCGGGCGCCGAAGTGCCACTAATGTCGTCCCGACAGCTGCCTTTACCGAGCGCACCAGACGCTCCCACGCACCGCCCATATGGGAGGGGGCAGGTGGAAAAAGATCCATGCATCATGCATCATTCCGTGACCTTATTTCGGTGTCCAACTCCTTGTTTGTAGACTGGAAACACGTAGAATTGTCGGTGTAGAATTCTGCAGGTGTACCTCGCCGGGAAACTAATCTAAGAATAGCCATGTTACACGACTCTGCTCCGAGGTTGTGGACTTCCTCGAGGTGCACCGCCCGCACGGTAAGGCACGTAAATAATACCACCCACTTTTTAGCTTGGCTCTTGCCTATCTTCACGTACACCGGGCCTAAGTAATTAAATCCCACATGCGGAAAGGGTCACATGAATGGTGTAACGCGAGCAACTGGCAGACGGCCCATGACAGGTGATTTACGTGAAGCCTTCGCTATTTTGGCACAACTTCGCGTGACTCTACTTAGCACCGCTCGTAGTTTAGGTATGTCAAAACGTTGCCTTAGTTCGTTGGGTATGGTCTCTCTATCGCATGGCGGAATCTGTAATGGAACGATCTCGAGCAGAATCGTTACGGGATGTTTTTCTGGCAGAATAACGGAATATTTTGCTTCGTATTGCACGAAAGGTGCGGCACCAATCCTCAGTCTCATACGTAGGATCCCGTCTTCTTTGAGGAACGGCCATCGTTTATCTATACGGCTTGATTTTGAAACTGGGCAATGCCGATTTTCAGCAGGACCCTTCATCGTCTTCAGCACTGTAATTTCCTCGGGAATGGCATCCACTTGCACGGTTTTCCAGATAAAACGCTCTGCTTTCGCCAATTCTTCATGGTTTAGTATCCCAGTGGTAAGTTTGCGTCGTTCTACCGTCCGTCTCAAATTATCGACATACCCGAAACATGCATGCGACCATTTGCTGCATTTTGGTTTACTTACTGAACCGTGATGCCCAAGATTCTTCATCAAGCTGCAGAAAACTAGCCCACGGATCATCCATGTGGAGATTTATCCCATTCTTCCATTTTTTGTGGCCTCGTCAGCTGAATTTAATTTCGACGGTACCCATTGCCAGTGATTCATATCGGTAGAAATCAGTATTTTTCCGATGCGAAAGGCAACAAATTTGTGATATCGGCGATGTTCGGATTGTATCCACGCCAGTACCGTTTTGAATGTCTCCATATGAAGGATTGCGCAATGGGAATAGTGTGGTACTTTTTTACCGATTCGCGAAGGCGAGTCCCAAGATCGGCAGCTTTTAGCTTCAGTCGTGGGATGGAGAGAGTGTTGAAAGGCGCCACTTTGTTCTTAGCTGTTCCAACGCCACCTGTATCTGATCTTCAACTGGCAGCTGGCGTTATGCCACGCACGAATAGGCAGACTCACTAGCGACTGTCAACTCCGCCTATCGAATGGACGAAGTTTACGTCCTTGTCTACTTGGATCGCCTCTTCAATGGTATGGAGGCTGTCTAGTAGTCGTCCACATAGTGATTGTCGTGGATGGCCGCCACTGCTCTAGGTGTGCATGTTCTTCACATGCTGTGCTTAGGCTGGTGAGCACATTGAACCGAAAGTAGCCACCTCCATCACAGAAACTTGTGGCTTTTCGGACGAATGATCCCGCCAGAGGAAGCGCTGAGCATATTGATTTTCCTTCCGTGTTTTGATATGATGGAACATCGCTCGTATGTGCCCCGTGACCGGCATTTGATGTTGCCGAAATCAAGAGAGCACAGCCGGCAACAGTGTCAAAGGGTCTGGGCCTTTGAGCAAGCTTCTTTTTAGGCGGGATGGAAAATCTGCCACCAGACACCTGCAGAACTCAGGGCGTGGGGATGAGGGGGCCAACTGCTTGACCCACTAAAAACCCACTCGTGCCTTAAGCTCTGGACCCTCCCCGGAATCACCTTTCGGTATTACTTCGGGGAGGGGGCTTATGTGCTTATTAAGCACCCACTATGTCTAACTACTTAGGGTTTTAGTAGTTTGTGTGGACTTTAGTGATCCCTGCGACCTGCCTTTGGTCGTTTCGCCATTTTTGTTGGAGATCGAGAACGATCTGGGAGGCTGCTACACATACCGCGTCCCAGATCGCCCCTGTCCTGGTGTGAAGGTAGTTCGCCTCCTGATCTCACGCCGTCGAAGCGAGGACATGCGAAGAACACATGTTCCGCAGTTTCCTCAACTCCTGCGCATTCGCTGCATGCGGAGGACTGTACATGCCCATATTTGTGCAGGTATTGTCTAAAACAGTCATGGCCAGACAATATCTGCGTTATATGGAAGTTCACTTCACCGTGTCGCCTACCGACCCACCTGATTAATTTCGGGATTAGTCGGTGGGTCCACCGACCTTTGATGGAGTGGTTCCATTCTCATTGCCACTTAACCATGGATGCGGCTCTAGTGGTCTTCCGAATACCTTTGTTCACGTTGTTCGAAGCACTCTATGTCCCCTTTATGACCATGCCTTTTGGCATCATCCCCGCTCGATCGCAGACCGCGTCGCGTGATACCGTTCGGTGTGCTCTAACCACTCTTAGGCACATAAGCCTGTGCGTACTCTCTAGCTTACTAACGTAGCTCTTGGTACTCAGGGCGGTGATCCATGCCGACCCGTCGTACCTAAGTATGGACAGGGCGACACTGACCAGGAGTTTACGCTTACTCCCTTGCACCGCTGAGCTATTCGACATCATGCGGGATAATGCAGGCGTAATGAATGTGACTGACAAAGGACAGCTTATCGTCGATCATGACTCCAAGATACATTAAGAACCTCTTCGATTCTATTGTGTTGTTTCCTGCACTGATCGTCGCATGTTGCTCCGATTTCCGATTATTCACCACCGTAACCTCAGTCTTATGGTGGGCTAGCTCAATTGCCTGGAGCTCATCCATCTCTCCACAATGCCGAACTCCACCTTGACGGACCTCCAGAGAAGGCCTGTCTCAAAACGCCTACCAATACGGTGGGTAGTACTCTTCAGTAAAGCTTGAGCATGTTGGTCGTCTTCAGAATCCATTTGGACTCCAGCTGACACCATGCTACTATTATCGGATTTCGACGGGGCAGAAGCATGATGGTTGACTGTTATGCTTCGCATCGGACTAGCAGAGAACTCAACCAAGACGGCATTTAAAATTGACTACACGCTTAGATAAGATTACCGAAAATACGGTTTTAATTTTACCGAAAATTAGGTTTTGGTAGCATAACCTAAAGTATCGGTATAATTTACCGAAACGAAACGTTTGATTTTACTTATTTTTTCAGTAAAGTGGATTTACAGATTTTATCGTTATATTTTACCTTTAGGTTTACCTTTTTTCGGTAATGCATGTTTACCGATAATTTTAGTATGGGATTTTTGTGCGGTTTTCGGTATTTTTTACCGAATTTTCCATTTTCTCGTCTTAGCGTGTAGATCGAGCGGTCCTACACGCTAAGACAAGAAAACGGAAATTTCGGTAAGAAATACCGAAAATCGCACAAAAGTGCACATACTGAAATTATCGGTAAACATGGATTACCGAAATTTCGGTATTGCTGGAAAACCGGGAAAAACATTAATAATTACTTATTTTTGTACGGTATTTTTTACCGAAACTGCTAGCAGCTCAATGAGAGAATTTTTAACCAAATTTAGGTAAAATATAACGATAAAATCTGTAAATCCACTTTACTGAAACATTAAGTAAAATCAAACGTTTTGTTTCGGTAAATTATACCGATACTTTAGGTTTTGCTACCAAAACCTAATTTTCGGTAAAATGAAAACCGTATTTTCGGTAATCTTATCTTAGCGTGTACTTCTCGCAGTTTCCTCGACACGCATAAACCGAGATTGTTGAGCCCTATTAGCAGCTTCGGTTGAGATTCGAGTTCGTAACTTCGGCGTGAGGTCTCCCCACGCGTTTAACTCAGCTATTTTTAAATATGGGAAAATCATGCGTAGAATGGCAGTATTGTTGTCGTTGCCACTGAATTATACTCTGTGCCCCGGAATGCCAAGCAATTTACCAAACTTGAACGTTTCTAGACCGCACCAGATATCGAACTTAGCCACATTCAATCTAGTCTTCTTTAATAGCTTCGTATTTCCTGAAAGCGCTAGGGGAAACCCCTCGATTGCTTTAAAACACTATTAATGAGAAATAACATTATTTTACCAAAGTTCCACATTAGCTAGCTTTCATCAAATGGTTATTAATTATTCATCCATGCTATCTCATTTTTTGTGTTTTGGTTGATTAAATTTGCTACAGATTGACTTCTTTAAAGATAAATGAGTCTACTGTTTTGATATTACCTACTCAAAATGTTTACTCCGGCAGATTCGCATCCGAAATGAATATTCATGGCTTGTTCATTATTTCCCTTCATTCCTACCTGCACTGCTTGTGTGGAAATTTATTTAAATCGTTCCTGTGTGTCTAACTTTGATTAGATTGTTTTCCTTGCGCGTCTTCTCTTCCGTTATTCATCTGGTGAGGGCCAGTGAAAACTTGTCGACATTCCGTCAAGATTTTCCGCTAGCTTGAAGGTGATGAAAACAATCATACCAACCCACCTGGACACATCGCAATTTATTTCAATTTTTAGGTTTCTTTGACCGAGATCTTCTTCAGTAGCGCATTGCCTTCAGAGCTGTTCGCAAATTTTTGACGGTTAAATTTGGGTCTCATTTTTCAGTTTCCTTTCTCCTGGACCATTTACGACGGGCAAATACCCAAGGGAAAGATTTGGACTTCATGGCAACAAAACGGCAATCGCTCATCCACATAAATTAATTATAAAGTAATATCTGAGAAAGAGAAGAATCATGTTCGGAGGCTCACGAAAAAGTCGACGCTCACGCATGCACTCATGCCAGGCCAGGCGGCAGAGGACGAACACACGACAAGTGGATTGAGGTCAGATCTGTAACAGAGGGAGGAGGGATGCTGTTTGTGCTACCAAGTCAGTGCCGTTGGTGTCTGCTTCACAGCACTTGTACCCTTGTTTGTTGTGATTGTTGCCGTTTGAGACAGGGAAGCCGAGCGGCAGTGTCTGGTTTCTGGCTAATTTCGCACAGAGGGGTGACGGAGCAACTACATTCAGTCAACACAAATCCTTTGAGATTACATTGAATGATAATTTCAGTGAAGTGTGTTTCGCTTTTTTTTTACAGCTACATAGGTTGACACGAGAGAACGAAGGGTAGCACGGATGTCCACGGATATCGTATATCCGTATGCCGAAGAGGGGTTGAAGCTAGGAAGATACGATGCAAGGATAATTGTTTTTATCTGGTCAGTGATCTGTATGAAATAGACATTGGTAAACGATGAAGTTGTTTGTCGTGCGAGCGAAACAAGTTGATAATAATCTTTCAATTTGGATCTCGGATTACAGGTGGATTAACGAGACAATGGGAGTTCACAGGGTTAATGCGATGGTGATGCTTTTGACAAAGAAAAGTAAACTCGTTCTCTTTAACTTCTTTCGATCAAATATTGCAATTTTATGCTTCTGAATTAAGTGTTTGGCAATTGTTAGCCAAACACCAGATCTAGAAGCGTTGGATCAGGTCTTCTGATTTTAAATTATTTAATTTAATATTCAACTATTTGATTCGGCTACAATCTATATTGATAGATTCTAAATCTAATGTATTGAGCTAGTGCATTGAGCTTATAAACAGGACTTTTTGTTCGACATTCTGAAACTTTCCACTTTATTTTGTCGTTTACATGTTTACATTATTGTTACATTCAATAAAATGTCGTCGAATCAAGTGAAATTGCGCACACGCATTATGATTATCAGTTACCACACAAAAGTAATCATGGTTTTTCGTTAAAAGTTGGCTCATTTTAGATATTGATCTCTTTGGTAAGGGTAGATAGAAAAATATGTCACACTCAATAGGGCTGTCGTCAAATTCGTGAAAGTGAACGCAGCGAGAAGTTGTGGCTATTTATTACGATAATTCGTCGTTTTTTCGGGCAACTATTCAGTTTTCGTCGGGAAAATGGATTCCGGCGATAGCGGGCTACCTAATGCACTTAATAATGTGCCGACCAGGGGATCCAACATAATCCTTCGTTGTGATTACGGTAAATCCCAGTCGTCGATAACCTCAAACACTGATGTCAACATTACTCAACAAGCTAAACGCCAAAAACGGAGTTTCCCTGAGGCCAGTCAATCTGCGAGCCCTGAATCCGCCAAAATGGACTGAAGGCTGTCAAGTCCGGGATTCAGCTTTCTGTACACTGAAAATTTATTTTCGTAAATTAGCTTTCACTTGTTTCGTAAATATGGATTTTGTTCATAGAAAAAATGTCTCGTAAATTGTACGAACCACAGTTTGCGCTCAACTTCCAAGCTGATCAGACGCGTTCTTATCTCCGCGGAAGCCAATCGTCGGCAAATTTTCGATTATTTTTACGTAGAGTGTGTTTCAGTAAGTGAAGTACTACCGATTGTTTCGTGTCACGTTTTGTCGCCGTAACGTGCAAATGTCTGCGGTAAAACGACGCGAAAACACATTTCGCATCGATTATGCAAATGTGCAGAAGAAGCCGTTGTCAGAAGAGGTTCACCAGTTTGTTGGTGCAACGTTGGGACTAAAGCGAGAAGAAGTGATGAGGATTCAATATAGCCGAAACCTTGGAATCGCTTTTATGAAGACCACTAGCCTGGAAGCGCCACAGAAAACCGTCGAAGAGCACGACGACAAACACATTTTGACAGTTGACGGGAAGACGTACAAGCTTCACTTGGAGATGGAAGACGGGGCGGTCGAAGTGAAACTGTTCAACCTCTCTGAGGACGTAACAACCGACAAAATTACAAAATTTCTTGATGCGTATGGGGAGGTGCTTGCCATTCGAGAGGAGTTTTGGGATGAAAAACATCTATTCGCCGGTCTTCCATCCGGTGTTCGCGTCGCACGCATGGTCATCAGGAAAAACATTGCCTCATACGTCACGATCGATTCGGAGATGACACATGTGGCCTATTATGGTCAACATCAAACCTGCAAATACTGTAGCGAATATGTACACAACGGCGTCTCGTGTGTGCAGGATAAAAAGCTACTAGTACAAAAGCTTGCAACAAACAGCGTCTCTTATGCAGAAGCAACAAAAACTCAGCAACCTTCCCGTATAAAGCCACTCGCAGCCAAACAATTGGTCCCTAAACCCACCACATCGAAACCAAGCGGTCAAGTTCAACGAGCTACACCGACAGCTGTCGTGCCGTCGTCAAGCAGTTTAATGCCCCCTCCGGCAAGTGTCATTGACTCCCCAACACCAACATCCGAGCAGCTTCAAGAAAACGTAACTGACCAATGGACACGAGTGACACGGAGATTGCAGAAAAAAATCGACGGCAACGAAACCGATTCGTCCACCTCCAGCAAGAAATCGCACAAGCAGCCAAAAAAATGCGCTGTGACGACAAAGACTCACTCGACCTACTTTCCTAAACATTCCTTTTCACCAGCTATAACATTGCTACGGTAAACGTGAATACCATCACGAACACTACTAAGCTTAACGCGCTCCGAACGTTGGAACGTATGGAATTGGATATTGTGTTTATACAGGAGGTCGAAAACGAGCAACTATCACTCTCAGGCTTCAACGTCATCACCAACGTTGATCACATGAGGAGAGGAACTGCTATCGCTTTAAAAGAATACATCCACTATTCGAATGTCGAGAAAAGCTTGGACGGCCGCCTCATAGCTTTACGTATTCACAATACTACACTCTGCTGTGTCTACGCTCCATCCGGCACTGCCTATCGTGCCCAAAGAGAAAACTTTTTCAATAACACCCTGGCGTTCTATCTTCGTCATCCTACGGAGTATGTAATTCTTGCCGGAGATTTCAACTGCGTGCTACGGTAATGCGATACCACGGGATATAACATGAGTCCCTCTCTACAAGCAACCGTGCAGCAACTGCGTCTGCATGATGTGTGGCAAAAACTACGCTCAAGGGACGCGGGTCATACATACATTACTGCCAATTCATCTTCCCGACTGGATCGCATCTACGTCACCGGTGGCTTGTGCGAGCAGCTGCGCAACATAAATACGCACGCATGTTCATTCACTGATCACATGGCCGTCACCTCTCGCATTCGTTTACCCGATCTAGGTCAAGCTCCAGGGCGGGGGTTTTGGTCTTTACGTCCTCATCTTCTCACCGTAGATGCACTATCGGATCTGCAGATTCGATGGCAGTTTTGGACCAGACAAAGGCGAAACTATCAGAGATGGATGGACTGGTGGCTGAAATATGGTAAACCTAAACTCACCAGCTCAAGCATTCGACGAATTTCATCATGCGCAACAAAATCTTCACAACCAACTGCGCTCGGCATACAACGGCTACTATCAGAATCCAGGGATGTTGGCCACAATAAACCGCCTCAAGGGAGAAATGCTCTCTTTACAAAGACGATTCACTCATGCTTTCGTACACATAAACGAACCCATCGTAGCCGGAGAGCCACTCTCTGTGTTCCAGCTCGGAGATCGTAGACGAAAACGGACAACGATAATGCGACTAGATGGAGAGCAAGGCGAAGCCATTGATAACTCCGAAGCCATTCAAGATCATTAAATGATCTTGAATGGCTTCGGAGTTATCAATGGCTTCACCGAAATTTTCTTCCAGTACTTCTCTGAGTTGTATTCCGAAACAGATAGAGAAATGGAGCAGCCCAATGATTTCCAGTGTGAACAGATCATCACAGAAAACGACGCAACGAACGAAGCATGCATGGATGCGATCACTACAGCAGATATATGGAGCGCAATCAAGTCAAGCGCGTCAAAGAAATCCCCTGGACCAGATGGAATACCAAAAGAATTCTATCTTCGGGCTTTTGACATCATCCACCGCGAACTAAACTTAGTTCTTAACGAGGCCTTGGCATCCGACTTTCCAGCTAAATTCATGGACGGTATTATCGTTCTGGTTAAAAAGCGGGGATCTGGCGACACGGTTGGCTCGTTTCGGCCGATATCTCTTCTAAATTTCGACTACAAACTACTCTCCCGCATACTAAAATCTCGTTTGGAAAGAGTGATGCAGGAGCACCGTATTCTCAGCAACGCCCAAAAATGCTCAAATGCAAAAAACAACATCTTCCAAGCCACACTAGCATTAAAGGATCGGATCGCTCAACTGTCGGCGCGAAAGCAGGTAGGAAAGTTTGTGAGTTTCGACTTGGACCACGCTTTTGATCGAGTGAGGCACTCTTTCCTCTTCGGGAACATGCGCTCTCTTGGCTTGAATTCGCAATTAGTGGATCTACTTTCACGTATATCGCAACTCTCAGCCTCCCGTCTGTTGATAAACGGGCATCTCACACCAGCATTCTCCATACAGAGGTCGGTGCGACAAGGAGACCCGATATCTATGCACTTGTTTGTGTTATACCTACACCCTTTACTGGTTGCTTTGGAGCGTGAGTGCGGTACTGATTTGGTTGTGGCGTATGCGGATGACATTAGCATTATCGCTACATCTGCACACAAGGTTCATGCGTTGCGTGACTTGTTTACTCGTTTCGGGAGAGTGTCTGGAGCAATATTGAATATGCGTAAAACCATGTCCATTGATGTAGGTTTCGTTAACGGAAACCCGATTCATGTGGATTGGCTCAGAACGGAAACCAAAATCAAGGTTTTGGGTGTGATATTCGTCAACTCTATTCGACGCATGATCACGTTAAACTGGGACGCACTGGTGAGCAAGATAGCACATCAGATTTGGCTGCATTCATTACGAACACTTACTATTCACCAAAAAGTGATACTTTTGAATACTTTTATCACTTCCAAGGTTTGGTATCTATCATCCGTATTATCGGTGTATAATGTCCACTCAGCCAAATTAACAGCTACCATGGGAACCTTTTTGTGGAGACGACAGCCAGCACGTGTTCCAATGCAGCAATTGGCAAGATCGAGAGATCAGGGAGGTATGAAGCTTCATCTTCCGGCGTTTAAGGCTAAAGCTTTGCTGATCAATCGTCATCTTCAGGAGATCGGCTCCATTCCCTTCTATCAATCCTTCCTCACCCAAGCAGTCCCTCTTGCTCCCCCTTCTGATCTTTCTTGTTTGAAAACAATCCTGCAAACATACCCGAGTTTGCCTCCCCATATCCAACAATCCCCTTCCTCCGATCAAATACACCGGTATTACATCGTACAGACTGCACGCCCGAGAGTGGAGATGTGCCACACAACGGTGAATTGTAAGCGAGTTTGGCTCAACATAGGTAGCAGAAAGATGACATCAGCCCAGCGTAGCAGCTGGTACTTGCTAGTGAATGAGAAGTTGGAACACCGAAAATTGTGGTATACAATTCGATGAGCGGACAGTGAGCAGTGCTTGCACTGCAATGCAACGACAGAAACACTCAGGCACAAACTAAGTGAGTGTCGACGAGTGACAGCGGCGTGGTCTCATCTACAGAGTGTATTGTCAACGGTCACCGATACCCGCAGAAGGTTTTCGTTCGACGAATTGATGCATCCAGTCTTAGAAAGAATAGGAAACACACGAAAACATATAACAATGAAGCATTTCATTAATTATGTCACCTTTATCATGAACTGTGATAATGTAGTAGACATTGGTGAACTAAATTTTCATCTGCAAGTTGAATTGTAACTAGGTAATCTAATTGTAGTTTTTACACAAAATCAACGAAATATACACATTTTATTAAGTAAAAACAACCATTCATATTGTCTGTCATTTAACAAAATACTATCATTACACCATTTTTGTACAATGCACAAAATGAATTTCGTGTTAATTTATCCCAAAATAGAAATGAAAGCGCTATCGAGAGTAAGAACCTCATGCACATTAATCAACTAGCTTTTCAAGAGTCAACTTGGTCAACAAGATCAACCACGAACTTAATACAGGATCGAACTCCATGTCAGAAACATTGGAAAATGAAACGCTGAACAAGTCCTCGTTACATTAATTGTTATGTTATATATTCTCCGTGCGAGGAGTAACGATTATGATGTAGAAGGAGATGTTCGCTCATCACCATGAGGCACCAAGAGTGAACAACAATGTTTTTGGCTAGAATGAAAGATATGAAGAGAAAGTTTTGATAGTTCCGCTAGTGTGCGGCAGGATTGGAAATGTAACAGATGTTTTTTTTATGAAAATTGAGCGAAAAGGGCATGTATACGGTGGTACTCGAACCAACGACATTTTTGCCTAACATCCCACTGCGGGGTAGGTTAAAGCACGGACTAAGTCCGCCACTTCAACAGGCAAAAATGTCCGGTTGGAAGACGCTCATGTACCACTGTGGCTTGTATAGTTATTCTAGCGATCTATTGTGTGCACTCTGTTTACTGATGCGCACATGGGAGAGGAACTCTCTCCTTTTTTGGGTTTGTTTTGATTCGCACCAACTGACGATCACTAAAGTCACCCCCAACGTTATTGTGAAGTGGGTTTTTATTTCTCAAGACGGCCTACGGATGCTGTACAATGCGCCCGATGCCAGCGTTTTGGACATGCGATGCGAAACTGCTTTCTCATCCCCTTGAGTGTAAAATGCGCTGAAAAACAACGAACATCTTGTTGCAGTCTTCCAGCGAACGCCAATCTGAAGGACGCTGACAACACACGAAGTCGAATCCGCTATGCTAACTGTAGTGGTAACCATACAGCAGATTTTCGTGGATATCTCAGTCGTATAAATTATATTTCACAATAAGAAACCAATCACCGAAAGTATTCCAAAAAGACTACTTTATCACGCCCAGCACTCTTAATACCTGGGGGAACACCATCTAGAGTTCAAGGAAATAAATCGAATAACGCAGGAGGTCCGTTGTTCTCCCAAGTTCTCCAAGGAATGAGTACACAATCAAGTACTAATAATTATTCGGATCTGTTTACCGTTACTGCGTTTCTTTCGTTGGCAATGGATCTGTTCCAACGTCTTTAAGGCTGTCGCACCAAACAATTCCTAGCCCTCTCCGAGCTTATTATAAAATATGTTTACAATGTCTAATTCAAGCACACTCAATATGGTTAATTGGAACGGTAATTGATATCACACAATCGCTTCGGAATTTTCGGAGCAATGGTCACAGAGACTTGGCTGTGCCCCCACAGTTCCACTCTTCATCCAAGTTACTGTTGTGTGCGTCTTGATCCGAGCTCGGGTGATTCTGACCGGGGTGGTGGAGTTCTAATCGTTGTGCGGAAAGGTATCGAATTCTGTCAACTGAACATTGCTACCAAGATGATTGAAGCTACAGATATTACCATTTCCGTGAACAATCGCAAATTCCACTATTTCGTCGTGATGTCCGCGCTCTTTCAAATTAAACCGAACCATTCTTCATTGTTCGAGACTTACATGCCAGGCATCGCTTCTGGAATTGCTTGAAAAACAACAAAGCTGGCAATATACTGTCCCAGGAAGCAGCTCGTTGTGGATTCTTAATTCTTTTTCCAGATACTCCAACATTCCACCCGTTTGGTCGTGGATGTCCGTCAGCTCTAGATCATGTGCTGTCCAATAATTTGCTCAACATGTCGAAACCTGTGACCTTGAACGAACTGTCGTCCGATCACCTTCCGGTGACTTTTGAAATCACCCTAACGACATTTCCTGAACTGCACACAAACAGAGTCCGTTGATATGCTCACTTAAATTGGCCCTCGTTTCAAAGAGTGGTGAATGCTAATTTGGACCTGGTTAATTCTCTGGTTGCAGACATTGGCAATGAAGTAGGAGTTGATACCGCTCTCGTTTTCTTCAAGGTTGCACTTTTGGAAGCCGAATCCATTGCCGTTCCTGAGATCACCCCTCAGCCCTATGTTGTGACTCGCATTCCGGTAGAAACTCGTTTCAAAGAATACTTGTAAATACAGTCCTCCGCTGAACTATGGTAATACACTGTATGCTGCACCTGCCGAGAAAGCAAATTTGCTTGCTATCAACTTTCCGAAATCGCATAATAACCAAATGGCAGACGACCTTGCAACCGATGAGAATGTGAAGACATACATCGACCAAATCGACCAGTTAATGCCACCTGCTTAATACTCATGGCTGGTGCGCCCTAAGGAAGTTGACAGGATCATCCGTAACCTAAAAGATAAAAACGAACTACCGACCAATCAGCCTGAACACAACAATCAGTATACTTTTTGAACGTATTATATTAACGCGCATCGACCTTTGGATGCGCCTTTGGAAACCACTCCTTTGGAAACCACTCGTATCATTCCGCATGAACAGTTCGGAACGCATGAACGCATGAACGCATCAGATTGTTCGTCTAGTGAGGGAGGCAAGGCCGAACTTTCGACAAGAAAATTCGCCAGGAAAATGTTCCAGGGCAACTTCAGTATCCTGAAAATAGAACGCAGCTTCTTGACGAATCGAACCTTTCAAGTGTCGGTAAACAGGCGCACGTCTGACCGGATCAACGTTCCTTTCGAAGTTCCTCAAGGTTCTGTGTTGAGCCGTACTCTGTACAACAACTTCGCTGCTTACCTTATCAAAGTGGACGATGTCCACTACTATTGTTTGGCTGGCGACACTGGATTCTTAACCTCACACCGTGATCCCAGCATAGTAATTAGTTGAGATACTGCAGCAGGATCTAGACTCGAACAAGGGGTACCAGGGCCTAGAAACATGCCACAGCGTCAAGTATCTGGTGGGGGAGTGGATATGGTTGCAGAATGTAACATATCTTGGAGTGACCCTTGATACGAAACTCAACTTCGGCAATCACGTCAGCAGCTGTATCCGGAAGCATGACAAACTTACCAAATCACTTTACCCGCTCGTGAATCGACGATTTCGTTTAGATCCAGCTATCAAGGTTCTGCTGTACAAAATCGCATTCCAGCCTACGGTTGCTTATGGTTTTCCTACCTGATATAGCTGTGCTAGAAGCCACCGCAAACAAATACAGATCAAGCAAAATCGCCGATGTACATAGTCTCTCTGGTGTCGAGAGAATTGACAATTGGTTTCTGAGGTTGTGAT
>JASCZW010002837.1:0-12366 GCA_034211315.2 Aedes japonicus | reverse complement strand
GATATCGGCGGAATCTCTATGGCCAGGGAGTCGAGGATTGAGGAAGAACATGAGTTAACGTCCTCTAGCGAATTGCTTCGCAGCTGATCCTCGACATCGTTTATTTCTCTATTAATATCCATATCAATAGGCACCTATATTCTGTAATCGATGGAAAAGTATAAAAAAAAAAAAAAAAAAAAAAAAACAAAAGAGATAATCGATATTATTGAGGGTTGGCGTTTTGGGGAAGACTGGGATCTTCAAACGCTTCATCTCCTCCAGCAACTGCTTCGCGTTATGTGCTGAATTCCAGATTCAGCCCAGAACACGACATCGTTCTCCGGGTGATGTTTCTTAATGCAGGCCGCAAATCCCGAAGAAGGTCCTCCCTTAGCTCAGTTGGTAAATACGCAGCTGGAAAGCAATACCATGCTGGGGGTGGCTGGGTCTGATTCCCGGTAAAGCTATATCCATTTAGAATCCGGAATAATAAAATAATCTGTATCTCCGTAAAGGATTGACATACAAATAAGTTTAATAATCAAAGCAAAGGTAAGTTTGGCATTGCCCGGATAATGATGCCTCAAGAGCACGACTATTGGATACCCTAGTGGCCCGAGGTAGACAACCCTTCCGCGAGATAAGAGATGTTTTGGGAGTGATCTTCCCTACATGCAAGCGATTTACGAATTCCTTTGTTTGTCTGATCTAAGAGTGTAACGTCATCACCCTTCTTCCTTCCACTCTATTAAATTCCCTACCATTGTGTCCAGTATAACTGGGAATCCATTTGTTTCCGTGCTACTTGTACCTGCATAGCAATCTGTGGTCACCCATCTGCGGCTTTGTTCCTGGAAGGGACTACAGGGATCGAGGATTTGGTAGATGTCGCAACCAAAAGCAGCAAATAATGGCTTAAATAAGCTACCTACCTAGCCCTTTCCAAACAAAAATGTGACCCATTAACCTCGAGCTAGCCACGAGTAATTGGCATCCCTCTTTTACTAATAACAAAAAGTAAAATTTTTTGTACAACAATATTGAATATCAGCTCCGTAAAGTGTTACACACGCCTGAGCCTAACAAATAAACGAACGGATTAAAAAAAAGCAAAGGTTATTCACTGTACTTTAAATAAAAGATATCAATACAAATCATTTCTCTTCATTTATAATGAAAATTCGCCCTTTCTTCTTTATTCCTCCCATCAAACGCTGCACACCTCCCGAGTCAACTTCCATGACACATTTGCTCCACATTTTGGTCATCTGAGTCGCATCTCGAGCAGTTTTTCCACTTCTCTTAAGCTTCCGCTTCATTATTGAGCATGAGCATGAGCATGAGCATATTGATCGCCCGTGGTTTGCTACTTCGTTATTGATGGAGACCAGCTGAAATTGCACAGAGAACCAACAGAATGTCATCTGGGAGTAGTGAATCATTCTCAATGTGCAATTCCTGGTGGTGTCAGTTTTTGGATCAATACCGACGCTGGCCACGCCCGTGTAGATCAATTAGGGAAGGGAAGGAATGTTGGTTGGATACTTGTTGCTGCAAGAGGCCGTATATACTACTGCACCCCCACAAGTATCTCAGGGAAGGAGTTTGTTAGAGGGAAAGGGTTTGTTCGTAGGTCCATCTTGGTAAATGGTGATTATAAGTCCGTTTTTTAATTGTTTAGTCGTTTTCGATTTACTCTCCTATCAGCTGGCTGACTAGAGATGTGGAATGAACTTATTTAGGTTTGAATGCTGATTTAAACCAACAGTAGCGATGCTATTGGGGACACGACTTCGGGAACGCTTTTTGTTGTGTAGAGAAATTAGAACACACTTGTGTTGGATCGTCATAACTTCACACGTTTCACTAGTTTTAGAATAAATGACACCCTGACCAAAAATCGGGTTCAATTCGAAAAAGTTTATTTTTATTTTGATACAGGAGTCATGCGTCAAGTCGAAATTTTGTGTAATGACAAATTGAAATTAACAATTGAATGTCAATGTTTTCTTTGAACAATTTTATACCTTGTCAATGGAATGTCGTGTCATGTCATTACATTGAAGCGTAATTTGAAATATTTAGTATTATAACGATATATGATCTTAAACAACATTATAATAAAAGCTATTTCCTATGGCTGAGCATGATTATGAATAGTATGGGTGGAGATCATACTGAAGTTCGATATATACATACACTTGCAAAAAAAAGACACATTCCAGGCACATTCCGTTGAGACCTTCACTGGTTAATCTCTCAGCTACACTGGAAATAAAATTTTGTTCATATTTCGAAATCGATCAAATGAAGTTCATAGTTCGAACGAAATTGATTTGTACTAAAGGCGCAGAGAACAGAAATCCAAGCTGGAGTGCCCACCGTGTGTAAATTTCTGAAACTGCCATTTTAAAATAACAGCTTGTTTCCGTCAGTTTTGGTGAATCCACCTTGAGATTTGATAGCCTGTCAATTTGAGTTTGGTGAAACCTAGACTAGGCGGCGTTGTTTTTCCAACGGTTTGCTTTTAAAGGTTTACACAGTATATTGGAGAGAAAATGTTCGAGCCTGGATGTCTGTTCTCTGTGCTAAAGGCTATCTAAAAGTAAATTGGTACGCCTCTCGCGCGCCGCTTGCAAAGCTCTAGTGTTGGGAATCGAGAATCTTTGACAATGGTTTGTCTACACTTCTATAGCAAACAACTGGAGCAAGTTTGATCAGAGTAGTCGATCGCGTTCATAAGTAACAGCAAATGGAACTCGAAAGAAGAGAAAATATTGTGCACAAACACCTGGAAAGTCCGGAGTGGTCCGGTTTCAAGCGGGCTAAAGCGCTGAAGATGTCGAAAAAAATAGTTTGTCGAATGCTCAAAACCTACAAGGAAACTCTGGTGTGGAAAGGAATCAGCGGACCTACGAAAAAACAGGAACCAGGGATCGTCAGCTGCACAGCAAGGTGTTGAGGTGCGCTAAAGTCAACCCCGGTCTTTCGATCCGAGATGTGGCCAGAAGGTATAACGTCAACTTTCAACCGGAGTGGAACATTCTTGCCAGGGAAGGCTACAATTCGTTCAAAGCCAGTGAAAATCTGAACCGGCACATGAAGCAGAATTCCGTGGCCAAAAAGCATGCAAGACTCTTGTACAACCGTGTGTTGACGAAACACAAGCGCTGCAGTTTGATCGATGACGAAATATACGTCAAACTCGATTTTAAGCAGCTTCCCGGTCAAAAGTTTTACATCGCGACTGGACGTTGGGATGTGCTGGAAAGATTTGTGTTGGCCGACAAGTTCGCGCAGAAAGCCATGATCATCCGCAAGAATAGGGGTATAGTCATCTTTTGGCCAGATTGGGCCAGCTGCGTCTACTCCAAGGTGGATCTGGAGTGGTATGCTGCCAAAAAGATCGATTTTGTCCTCAAGCTAATGAATCATCCGGATCGCCCGAAATTTCGACCTATCGAATAAATACTGGGCAATTTCAAAGCAGCGACTTCAACGAAGTGGCGGGGCGGTCAAGGACTTTCAACAAATGCGGGCAAAATGGAATAAATGCGCTGATTCCGTGTCCATTGCCACTGTGCAGCGCTGATGGGCTCCATCAGGAGGAACGTTAGAGATTTCGTTTGAACTGGGGAGATGAAACTTTGAAGTTTTAATTAAAGTACTGTGAAGCAACCATTAATGGACTTTTTCAACTTATTGAATCTTTAATTACAGGTCTTTTTGCGCGTACCAATTTACTTTTAGTGAGTTTTTACTAAATCTGGCGCATTCAATGCCACATTGTTTGAAAAAAATGTAAAGAACTCCGACACCTTTGTTGTAAAAAATCTTTAGTGTGCTTATTGTTGTATGGATGTTTGACAGTTCTGTTTTATCAATTTAATTTAAATTCGAAAAATTAACAAGACCATGAAGAGTTAAAATTATTAGTGGAATTTCTTACATATTTATTATTTGCGAATTGATTCTGTCCTATTGAGAAGAGCTATTTCTGAATCCGTGCCTGATCTCACTGGGTCATAGCGAGTGTGATTTATGAAAATGATTCCCAACTTTCGGTTCTAAGCATATGGTACTGGAGGTAATCAAATGCGTTTAGCCCGTCTCAGCAATAACACCAACTTGTGCAAATACAACATTAGCACAAAGTTGTACAATGTGTTATAATGGTATTTTGAGAGATGACAAGTAATACGGATTTATGAATCATGTGCAATGTGTACGAAAACTATGTTTAAAAAACGAGCGTAAGTGAATTTTCGAACAAAATATGTTCAGTGTAGTGATTCTAGTCGCACATCCACGTTAATTGATGGAGAGTTTACTTGCTAACTAAAGTGTACATTTTTGATATTAGATACGAAACCCTCATGTATGTTGTATACCAAGGTAAAATTATCAAATGTTGTAAATGTACTCCATGCTAATTACATGATCCAAGCAACGCAAAATTATAAAAAATGGTTTCAGAAACAAGCTGATACTGAACTGCGTGCCTTTGAACTTTGATGGCAAGGACGAAGACTATGACAACCTCAAAGTTATGATGCGTTAATAAGATGGTTTATGGACTTTAAATAACATGCAAAAGTAAGTTCACGACTTCTAAATCAGTTTTGATTTATGCAGCTTTAATGAAGCCGTTGATTGATTCATAGGCTATATTAAGCCTAATATTTGTTTTATTTTTCATCCGACTCATCCAACTGTGTTATTTAATTTCTACATTATTTTTGGCCCCTGAATATGGTATTTTTATATTCTCACCTTCATTATACCTTCACTGGCATTGGTGGTCTCAATTAAGCAAAAAAAAGACATACTTCAGATAGATTGGAATTGAAATGAATTTTACTTTTGCCTTGTCTCAGAAAAAATCATAACACCAATAAACAAATTTATTTAAATATAATCCCATATTGCTAAGGGTCGCATGCCAGTCTTCCATGAAAACAGCAGTTGAAACTCAGAAGTGCAACTTTTGTGTTCATGCTGAAAAGGGGAACGAATCGAGCCCTTGATTGATCTCTATGCTTCATGAACAAGATTTTCACCCAGTTGCATCATCGCCAACAACTTCTGCCGCTTCACATTCTGAGATTTAACATGATTATTCTCTTATGAACTTGACTAAAAAAAAGGTAAATATAACCACAATATTTGCACTGTTACACAAAGCAAACACAACCTTAAAGACGAATGAACCGATTTAAAGTAATAGTAAAGAAGCTGAACCGTATGAGTAAAAAACCTGAAAGCTTGAACCAACCCTATCCATAATTCATCGCTTACATCTGAGTTCATAGCTACTCACACAGCAGCTCCAGTAAAGTCACCGAAACAAGAAACAAACCGAGAAAAAAAAATTGAAAATTTGTGCACTCACAATCAAAATCCAGAGGGGTCCCCCAGATGGATCGCCAAAAAGCCTGGAACTGCAAACACAACTGTGTCTCCTGAGACAAGAACCTTCTTGGAGCATCCGACTGCTCAAAGGAAGGAAGGGAGTGGTCGCAAAAGTGCACCAATGGACAGTGAAATGGCCAGGAAAGTGGTGCAACACCCACTTCGGGAGCTACAACTATTCTAGTTCCAAAAAATATTAAAAAGTACTTAGCTGAACTTCATTCCGTCCCGTATCCGTTCCACAAAGCCCTATCAGGCAACCAGCAACGAGCTATACCCATCGCCAACAGCAGAATACTGCACGCCTAACGTTTACACACATTTTCTCCACATTGTTACTTTAACAACATCACAGCATAATTTAACACACAAAATCACCATTAATTTAATCTATCTTATTTATTTTAACATACTAGAAACAACCGTGAAAATGACAGCGAGAAAAAAACACATCCAGTCAAAGCCAGAGCCTACTTTTTCCTCCTCTTAAGCTTCCACTTCATTATTGCCCAAAATCTCTCGATGGGCCGGAACTGTGGGCAGTTAGGTGGTTTTATGTTTTTATCGATGAAATCTACGTTATAATCGCGGAAACTCACCAGCTCTGGCCAAAACTTCACGGGACCTTTATAAGCTTTAATGAAAGGTAGTACGCGGTTTTTGAAGCATTCTTTCTTGTGCAGCTTCGAATTCATCGTCTTATTCGTCACGAAATTCTTTGCTCCGCAGCTGCATATTCCTTGCCAAATCATCAGTTGGCAAATTCGTCAACCTAAGCAAACTTAAAGTTCACAGGTACATCTCCTCGTGCCATCGCCATGTAGAATTTCTGTCCAGGAAGCTGTCCGAAATCCATTTTGACGTAGGTTTCATCGTCGATGAGCAGGCATCCTTGGTACTTCGTCAAAACCTGCTGGTACAATTTCCGAACTCGAATTTTGGTGACGAAACTTTGCTTCAACGTTCCGTTTGGTTGCTTGCTGGCTCGATAAGTATGATATCCTGCTCGCAAACGAATTCTTTGAACGGTACTGCGAGCAGCACCGTATTTTTGTGCGATTTCATTATCTGATAGTTCAGGGTTTGCTCTGACGGTTATCAACATCTTCAGGTTCAGCTTGCGGTCATATGTTGCACTACGATGCTTACCTTGAGGCACTCGATCCACGCTCTTTCGCTCCCTGAAACGTTTGAGCACACCATATTCGGTTGATTAACCTGCCTGTTAACCTGGAAAATTTCTGTGACTACAAGAGTACCATCACGTCAGCTGGTGAACGCGCTTCAACAAATGAGAATCCGAAGAAAGACAAGGCCTTTGTCAACGCTCACGTGACTGCTGACTGGTTTCTTACTTCAATAAGCTCAAGTGTCAAAAGTGTTCTTCAGTGTGCCACACATGTGGTAAGGATTGAAAATCGAAGTGTTAAGTTATGAAACTTATTCATCTAGTGTGTTAGACATCAAGGCTAGCACACTTGTCCTAGCGACTTACTCGTACTTTTACTCCATTTATACTACCAGCTGACAAGTGATTGTTGACGAAAAATAACAAAAAGTGGGTCCGCTTTCTCATTGCCCGGAATTTAAAAAATGAGATAGGACCCACACCAAGGTGGTTATGTAATATCGCGAACATAAAACACTTTGTAAGAGCACTTGCGTTTTCATGAGAAAATAAGAGGTATGTTTTACCAGCCTCAAGAAACTATTAGCCTGTATAGAACCGAGAATATCCGGTAACATGAAGAAGTGATCTGACGTTAGTGAGGCAATAGTTTTTAGCGAAAATTGTATTGCCGCTTTTATACAGAACAAGGAGCTTGAAGTTTACGAGTGGTGCAATGAGTTTCGTCAATGATCCGTCAGTGAAGAATGGCTTTGCGGAACCAACTGGATCATACTTTGTAGCAAATATCACCGGGGCAACCATAGGAAGGTGGTGCTCTGGGATTCTATGAAGTTCTGCTTTATGGCTTAATAAAAACGAATCGAATGATCGAAGTCAGAGAAGCAACCCGGTTGGGAATATTCGGCGATGGGCTGACATCCTGTGTTATGTACAAGGGCTACAGAATCATGAAGCGAGTTTGAGGATTTACCTCAGCTTCTCAATTTGTTTTGATTATCTGGAGTTTTATAACTTCATACCTGGTGAGAAGCCGTAGACATGCCAGCCAAATATTCGAGATCCATTGATAGACTGTTGCGATAATTATCAACACACTTATGATTAACCGTGAATTCAAAATGCGCGTAGTATTCAACCAACTTTTGGCTTTCAATTTTACACATTAGTTGAATAAAAAGAAAAAAAAAGGATCAACAAGTAATCATTTTTCAATTAAAATCGAAGTCACACATCAGCAAACGAAAATTATTTAACAAACATCATTCTAAAAACACCTAACGACTGTTCCAGAAAGTATAAGCACACCTTATTTTAACGGTCACTTTGAACATAATGGACTATTTCAACATTTTTTGGCTGCGTCCTTTTGTTTGCACATTTCTGAATGACAAAGCATCAACAATGTGCTCGGTTTTGTGTTACCTATCAAAATTCGCGGTCTTACTCCGGAAGAACGAAAAAGTATCGTGCACAAATGGTGCACTGTGAGCGGACTTTCATTGAGAAAATTGGCCAAGGAAGAGGGCGTAAGCGTCGAAGCGGTACGATCTGCGATTCGAAAATATAGAGAACAGTGTACGTTTGAAGATGCGCCGGAGAGTCCTGTTAATCCGGATATCGATAAAAAGATCAGGGATGCCTACAAGCTAAAACCAGTGACTTCCGTTCGGGATGTTGCGGAAAAACTCGTCGAGAAACGTCATGCGTGCCAAAGAAAGACTTGGGCTAAAAAAATACCGGAGGCAGAAAAAACTCAACAGGAACCCGAAACAGGCCGCGTCCGTGAAACCACGGGCCAGCAAACTCTACGATTCGTTATTGTGTAGAAATTTTGAGTTTATAATAACGTATGTGAAACTAGATTACAAAACGCTTCCCGGACCACAATTCTATACTGTAAGCGAAGACAAAGACATCCCCGAAACGGAGAAGGCAATTTTCACCAAAAAGTAGAAGTTTGGTAGCAGTATAGGTGTAGTCCCCACTGTAGCTGGTTGGCATTCCGTTGAGATAACATAAATATGACTTGCAGTCGTAGTCAAGTCACTACAACTATAAGGTCTGAGTGCTACGGGTCTACATCACAACGGAGACGATGAACACTCCGAAATACGTTAAAGAATGTCTTCAGAAGCGATTATTGCCGATGATCAGGCAGCACGAAGGTCAAGTTGTGTTTTGGCCTGATTTGGCATCATGTCATTACGCAAAGGACACTTTAGAATGGTACAAAAGTCAAAATTTATGTTCCGTGCCGAAAGACATGAATCCGCCGAACTGCCTGGAGGCACGGCCAATCGAGATTTTTTGGGCTTTAACCAAAGCAAAGCTTCTAAAATTCATAAAACCAGCGGATGACATCCAAAAATTTAAAAAATATTGGCCAAAAGTGGTCAAAATGGTGGGAAGTACCACTGTGCAGAAGCTAATGGGTCATGTTCGAGGAAAAGTTAGGAGCCTTGGCTATGGTTACAATTTTTGATTAAACGAGAGTTAAATATCATTTAAAACACAAATACAAATATGATTTGCCAAATAAAATTATTAATAATAAAAAAAACATGATTTTTTTTTTTTTTTGAAAGTGTGCTTATACTTTCTGGAACAGTCTACGCACTAGTTTTATTAAATTTTCATTTATTAAATAGCAAGCGTAGCAATGCTCCCACCGGAGAGCAGGGGGAGGGGAACCACGTTGGGGGAGGGGGGTTGACCAAAGTCTACACTCCATACACAAATTCAAAAAAAATGTATGGAGAAAAGTCTACGAGGGGGGAGGGAGGTCTTTTTTTTTTTTTTTTTCTTTTCTTTTTTTTTTTTTTTGACGGGATGGAAAATCTGCAGCCAGACACCTGAAGAACTCAGGGTGTGGGGATGAGGGCGCCAACTTTCTCCCTCCCCGGAACCACCTTTCGGTATTACTTCGGGGAGGGGGCTTTTGTGCTAATTAAGCACCCACTATGTCCAACTACTTAGGTCTTTAGTAGTTAGCTTCGCCGACCTGACGCTGATTCGATCGAGATGCTCCTGGATCCAAGCAGGGTTCGGGACGTCTGTGGCACTCCAGATCATCCGCGATCTCCCTACCCGACCGCTTACGGTACCTGCCGAACCTCGCGTCGTATGGACCCTCCACCGATCGAGAAATTCAGGGCCATGTCACGTCCGCTTACGACCTCCTGCCGGCTCCCGCGCCGTATGGCGCTTCCTCCGTTGTAGTTCGTTTAGCCGTTAAGGGGAGCTTAACGTTTCCAGGGTGCACCGCGGGGAGGCGAACTACTTCCACACCTGGTCTGAGAGTTGGAATGTGTTGACATGATTCTTGCTTTATTGAAAGCGTAGAACACTTCTGCACTTTCACGAAAAATTACTGGGATGATGGATAAAAGGGCAAGGTTGGCTGCAAGGTTCGTTTTGGGGAACGATACACTGAATTATTGCTATCTTCATTTTCAGATTATTCTTCATGTATTTATATACAAGTTCCAATTGCAATAAATAGTATACAGAAAAAAGTAATAAATTTTAACAACCGCGTAAAATTTCCACTCGTTCACTTCCAAGCCAAAGGAGGCGTAAACAACGAAATTGTTTGCAATCTTTCTTGCGCCCTACAACAATGTTTACAATCTTTTATACCAAAAGCTATATTTAGGCGTTATTTTTATCTGTGTAAGAAGCAATCGAGACCACCCATAAAGTGTGATAGCGAATTACATCATTGGAAAAACAAACAATTTTCAAAACGTCACTTGAAAGTCAATTTTAACCGATTTAAACCATCAGTAAGGATGCTGTTGAGGCCCCTTATAAAGTATGAGGTAATAAACAAACATTTCTCTAATCTCTGCTTATTTGCACATTGAATAAAATCAACAATGCAGATGCTGTTGGGGGAACATACAAAGTTTGATGATGATTTACTACAAGGTAAAAATAAACTTGTATTTAAAAGAAATTGGCAGCTTATTGGCCGCTAGGAACCGATTCAAATCAACTGTAAGGATGCTATTGAGGCAACTCACAAAATGTGATGGTGGTTTCCATCTTCGGGAATACACGTGGTGTTTGAACTACACCTAATAGTTGTTTTGGAACGATTTAAACCAACAGTAACGATGTGGTTATGGATGGATTTTAAGTCGACAAAGATGTTTCAAAATTATATATCTAATAATGGAGTTGTATGAGCTTGTTATTAATCGATCCTTCTCAAGCTTTGTAGAAGCGTTACTTAAACTTCAAAGTAGTAAAAAAGTTCAACGTTAGCTTAATTGTTAACATTTTCGTTGATTAAGGAAATGGTTAGCGTTTTGAACGTATGAAGTGTTATTTTTTTAAAGCTCGTAACTTTTTGTGAAATATATAGTAAACATTTGTCGTGAGCTTTCAAGCTGAAAACAAATATCAAATGGAACTAAATCAGAATAATGGTCTGAATGTTTGCACAGTGTTATTTTATTTAGTATAAATGTTTCACGGAATATTATTTGAACCATATGTGAACTTCTGAGTTCATATCTTAATTAAAATCCGATCTAATGGTTGCTTGGAAGGGCAGGTGAATGTACAGGGTACGGCAGAAAATAATGCGAAAATTTGTTCTATTTCTTTCAAATTCCATTTTCAACTTACTCAAGCAATAATATCAACATTTTCGAGTGCAGTTATCTTTATAAAGTCCTTTTAAAGAAACTTATTCAATGTGTTCTCCACTTTTATTATTGACATCCTCGAGCTGACGCCAGAAGCCAGAACATGCCTTTCGGACGTAGTCCTCCGACATTGACTGCCATGCGCGTGTTATGGTTGACTTCAGGGTTTTCACACTAGGGTGTGATGTTTTGCAGGCTCGTGCTTCAACATATGCCCAAACCCCGAATAATCCAACGGATTAAGATCTGCACTGCTAGGGGGCCACAAATCCTTCGGCCAAAACTTCATGTTATTGTTCAACCATTGTTGGGTTCGATTGGACGTGTGACACGGCGCTCCATCCTGCTGTAGGACAACGTTTTGGTCCTCGGAAAAGTTAGCCTTCACCCAGGGAAGCACTTGGTCCTTTAAAATACCGATATACACTTCGGTATTGATTTCAACTCCAGCATCAATGAAAACAGGCGGCATTTTCAAACCGTTGAACGCCACCAAGCCAAACATCATGACATCAGCCGGGTGTTTGGTTTTAAATTTGAATTCGCTTTTCCGGAACGTTCTCCATTTTCTGCGGTGAAATGAACTGGTCCGTGCGGCTGTTGGTCACAGCATCGATGTTGACAAGCTTTTCTTCGGAGAACAGGATGGTCATTTTTTCCTTCTTCAACAAGGAAAGCAATCTCTTGGAATGAGTCACTCCTTGACCCAGTCCGTAATCAAGTGGCGTTTCACTCTGGCTCTGGAAGATGCATGCAGGTCTTCTTTGATGATTCCCCGCATGGATTTCTCCGAAGTATTGGCTTCCTTTGCAAGTTTTCTTATGGAACGCATCGGGTTGCAAGCAATTTTTGCAATGCACGGATCGATTTGATCACGTTCTGCGTGCGTGCAAAGCGCGGACCCGGCTGCCGCTGCTTAGTTCTATTCTGCAGGGACTTTTTATACGGTAAACTGTTGCCAATAAACTGGTGATCACTTCTTTCGCGAACATTTTGACGAATTTGCAATAAGACAAATAGATTGTTTGGATGTAGCACTTGAAAGTAAACATAAACAAATACACTTTCGACAGAAATTAGTCACTAGCTACACGAATTAACCCAATACTCAAGCTTGAACATTTTCGCATTATTTTCTGCCGCACCCTGTAGCCTTAAACCAATTTGTGAGGAAACAACTTCTAG
>JASCZW010002836.1:0-27442 GCA_034211315.2 Aedes japonicus | reverse complement strand
ACATAAGTCGTTGGAGACATTACTTCCTCAATTTCTCACCTAACCGCATCCATACAATCGAGGAGGATAGGGAAGATTTGATAGCTAGCTTAAAAAGGCGCAGGTAATCCACATAGCCTTTTTTATGTCATAGGAAAAGGAAAATTGTATAATCGGTGGAAATAATAGATCAGCTTTGTATTGTACCTTGGTGCCTCTATTTCTTTCAAATCCCATTTTCAACTAATTCAAGCAATATTTTCAACATTTTCTAGTGCAGTTATCTTTATAAAGTCCTTTTAAACAAATTTATGTCCTCCATTTTTATAAATAACATCCTCGAGCCGACGCCGAAAGGAGTTTGTTAATTTTTTTAAAAGCAAAAGTGGAAAAATACGTATTAAAGTTTCTAAAATCAAGCATCTACCGAGTAGTAAGTTTTTTTCAAACAGTCAAACGCACTCTGTGGGATCTTACAATAATCTCATCTAATCTAATCTCACACTAATGCAGTCAATTCTTGAAAGCAATCTGGAAAATGATGGTTTCTTGAATACATCATTTTTCTTGTCATCGGTAAGGCCACAGAGAGGATTCCAAGAAATAGAGCGATTCCAGAAAGATCTAAAATTGCTCTAATACTTTGAATCAAGGGAAAAAAAAAACGTAGACCTCCCGTACCAAACGCTTTCATGTAGAGTTAAACAGTGTGATAATTTGTACTTTATCGTTGGGAGCATAGATGCTAGAAAGATTAGTTTATGCTCCTTTTGCCTGTAGGTGAACTTTTAGCATTTGAACCAAAAGCCTGGCAATAATTGCCAAAGTTATAGCGCCTTATCTCGCTCATTGAAATTTCTTAAGTGATGTAAAGAAAGAAATTTAAGCAAACAGTAACGAAATAAATTTCATATGATTATGATAACTGACCGAAAAAGAAAACTTAACAAATCCACAAAAGGAGAAAAAAAAGGAAAAAGGAAATTTAACTTCTCCGATCACTCTTGATTCCTACAAGGCCCAAGAATATTTTATTATATCTGTGCAATAGAAAATGAAGGATCAAAAACAATTTTATTTTCTGAAACATTAAAATTAAACAAAAAATTTAGTAGAATCCGTTGTATGATCCCTCCTGAAAAAAACGTAACAATCAGCCTTTCTCTTCGAAACCATAACGTGGATAAGGTGGGGTAAAACGAACGAGGATACATAAATGTGAAGCTGAAAAAATATTGCGAAACGATGTTTCAATATAAAATGATAACCAAAATTATATCTTAACTGTCTGCATGTCTGCATATTATGGTCTTGCTGCAATTGTAGACGAACATGCATTATCATTGCCACTAAGGAAAAAAATAATTTAAAATGATCCGATATTAAATACCGTATAAAGAATATTTCCATTATTCGTGGTAGGATAAGATTTCAGCATGCTACCTTACATCGCATTAGTGGGACTGCGTCCTTAGGTATAGCTGACGCGATACAGCGTTTCTTACTCAGCCGCTGGATGCTAGGACAGACACTCTTAAGCCGCACCTCCTTAGTGGACAGATAATCCTCCTCCTCCTCCTCGAGAAAATTTGCTTAATGTTTTGCTTAATCGTGCCACTAGTTTTCCCCTTTTCTTAGTTAGTTTCTATGCGATGCCATCTTTGTTTTATTTTAATACTAGCTGACCCGGCAGACGTTCTCCTGCTCACACTTTAACTACTTATTGGAAAATTGTAGAAGTAATTAGCTCGAATCGAATGCTTATGGTTGTTAGATGGCATTGAATCTAGAGTAGTCTTGAATATTTGAATCAATCCATTGGACTCATGAAGCATCGCTTGCAATTGTTGAACAATGTCCCGCATCATAGTGGAATAATGTTGCTGAAGTGAATCTCCCATGATATAAATCTATAGAAATTTATGGGCTGTGTCCGTCGGTGGCAATATTGAACTCGCGTTTTGGTAAATTTGAGCTGTAACGACGGTTTCACAATTTTATAATTTACTCATTTTTAAACTATGTCCAAGAAAAGTTTTATATATTGTTATGTGCGTTGCGCCAAACGAAATCATTTTAAAACAACCATTATAACTCTGGATGTTCTGCAGAAAATGTTTAGAACCACGTCCTAATCCAATCATCAATGAGCGCAAAGGCGCTGGTGTTTCATTTGGGAACTTAATGCATAACAATGAGAACAAACTACACTCATTGATTCAATGGCGACTGATATACAGCGATTCCACGGGAAAAGAATAGAGTTGAAAAAAAAAGTTGTCCGATTTTGCTCAAAATTGCATGGTATGTTCTTCATCGAAAATAATAAGACCCGTATTTTTTTATTAGGGTGACCATGTTTGATATAGGGTTACCAGAAAAATCGACATTTTCCGAAATTTTTTATTTTTGAAAAATCATAACTTCTGAACCGCTGGATCGATTTCAAATATTTTTATATAAATAGTAAGATTATTAGTTTTTGTTTTTATTTAAAATATTTTTTCAAATAATTAATGTACTCAAATATGCTAAAATGGTCAATATATTTGTTTTTTATGATTTTTGAATTGTTGGACCACAACGACTATTTATTTATATATTTTTTTATTAAAATCCAAACATTTTTACAAAACATATCAAAAAATCTAAAATGTTCATTGAGCCGATTTTGAGTTAAATTTTTTGAAAATTTCAAGTTTTTTGCCTATAAGTACACCGGGGGAAGTGGATACAAGATTTCACATAGTTCAACTTCAACATCATGTGTAACTCTCGAAAATGCATTATTATGTTTGTGTGTAATGTTGCGGGAATGTGTGAGTATTATGTATAAAATGATGATAAAACATTGATATTTGGACTTCACAAAAAGGTGTACGAACGACTTACAAAATATGGATGGATGGTCCACTTACCCCAACGGTTAGGGGTAAGTGGATCATCTGTATGTATGTCATTCATATGCGGATAAAATGTAATGAAACACGTTCAAAGTTACCAGAATACCACAAAATTGCTTTTGTGGTATTGATTAAGTTACTTTTTTGAAAAGGGGTTGTCCAGATACCACGTAAATGTGATTAATATTTGAATGAGAATCGAATAATAGAAAAAATGTTTAGAACAACTCAAGGAAGCTTTATTGATACGTATAAAACCATACTATCGATTAGTACATGAGAAACTAGATAATGGCAAAGAAAGTCCAATTCTTAAGACACATTTGTACTTCTTCAAAGTTAGTCGCAATAGTAATTTGACAATTAAGTCTTCTTCGACACACGTTGCTTGGACTTTTTCACAGTCTGGAGAGCCTCTGCTGATGTAATTACTTCGGCTCCGGGGCATACTTTTCGCCTTTTTTCCTTCGATGCTGTTGAATTCTGCTTCACATGTTCCAACAGGATTTGCTCAAAGGATCCATCAGCCGAAGATGCTTTATCTGCTTGCACACTGGTGTCTTCAACATTCTCGCGAAGTGATGACTGTTCAACAGCCAATGCTGAGGCATGTTGAAAACGTTTGAATCTTTCAAGCGCCCCAGGTTCATATTTCTCATCTGGAATCACTTTGTCTGAGAAAGGAAAAATCCCAGCTTTCTTGAATCCGCTAATAATGTTAGTTTTGTCAAACTGCGTCCATGATCGAGAAATAAGCGAAGAAAATACTGATTTTGAAGCCTTCACACCGTAATTTTTACGTTGCCAAGCAATCAGTTTTTCGTCATACTTATGCTTAAGAGATTTAAAAACTGAAAGATCCATGGGTTGAAGCAAATGGCTCGTGTGAGGCGGAAGTTTCAAAATCACAACTTTTTCCTGCATTGCTGTTTCAATCAACTTCAGGCTGGTGTGCGATGAATGCCCGTCATAAATTAAAACAACTGGTCGTTCCTTCGGGATCACTTTCAGAAATTGGCGTTCAAAGTAATGGTGAATGTCTCCGTGTCCATCCATCCGTTAGGCGTGGCTGCGTAAGCTAATCCAGGAAACTCGTCTTCCTTCGATGCCATCCAGCTAGTCCACACGTTTTTTGCTTTGAACACGATCAGTGGAGGCAGTTTTCCACCAACTGCGTTGGCACCCATTAACACGGAAATATTCTCCCTCGCAGGTCCTGCTGTAACGCGATGTGCTGCTCTTCCCTTCTCCCCAACAACTTTTACACGAGTTGGATCAAGACAGAAGCTAGATTCATCCACGTTATAAATGCGTTCTGGAGGCACTCCGTGGGTGACTTTCTGGACCAGTTGAAAATAATCAGCCATAACAAACGGATCCACATTCCTCTTCCGGGCGATCTCAACAGCTTGAGGCTTCTTTTGGGACAATCCATGGCGTTTCTTGAAACTGTAAAAGTATTCGTCTCCGGGTACAGAGTTCTTGAATGGGTTTTGAATTTCGTTTTCAGTCAAGTACCGTGTGATAGCCTGTAGAACTTCAGCCTTGGACAACCCGAAGCCCCACTTCTCCATCGTTTTAATGCAAGATGCGATGTTAGATTCTACGGCTATCGGAATCGCAGTTGGTCTTCCACCTGTAGTGCTTTTTACGCCTCTTTGGCCATTCACGCGTTTTTGAAGGGTTGATCTTGGGATTCCATAGCATCTCGCAGCCTGGGACATCGACATTTGATTATTTTTAACAGCTTCAATGGCAGACTCTAATGACACTTTAGAATATGCAGATGCTGGTCTTTTTTAACGTACGTGCGAGCCATTATTGCTGTAAAAGTGTTAATAGTAAATTAAACACACATTTAGACCATAAAGCAACCAAATCTCCACACGAATAATGGTATATTTGAAATGAACGAAATATGATCCACTTCCCCCAGTGGTAGCAAAACTTCGGGAAGTGTATCATGTTGAATTTAAAAACTATGATAGAAACAATGAACTGTTATTGCCGCCCAATTTGTTGATTAACTTATAATAGTTACCTGCAAAACAAAACAATGAAATAAACTTCTGTTTAAACGGTGTAGGAAGCTTTTACTACGACGCAAACTAACTTTTTTCGAAGCTGGAAATGACGTTTCGTGTAAACAACTATGCTAGTGTGTGTATATGCTCGATATTTTTGCTGTGTTGGTGCTAGTGTAATCGTTTTCGAATCGGTGGCTTCGTTTTGTGTTAGTTATTATTGCGAAATTAAGGCACCACGCTATTTTAAATAATCAAGCATGATCCACTTACCCCGATGGTACACTTCCCCCAGGTGTACCTACACACATGGAAATGAGCATCACTTTCCATCACTCAAAATAACCGCGGGAATCAATTCTACTGAAGTCATCAAACTTGTTCCTAATAAACTCACGATAAATCCATGCTTTACAAACACAAAATATTTACCTGCACTCAGTATCGAGAAAAGCACCAAAAATGAAAAGTGCCACCAAATTACAGGTTCGTGCCAACAAATAATGTGTGATCAGCATTAAAAAATTAGGGAATGAGCAACAAAGACGAGAAAAGATCTTCGGATAATCTGTTTCAGACCGGTAAGATCTAATAAATGGCCAGCTACATAGCATGCGCAATTAAACACGGCAGTATTTCACGTACATTATAATTTGAGCACTGTCCATTCGGCATATGCCCTCTACTCTGTTGGATTTTCCCATAAAACAGTAGAAATGAGCAAATGGATAAACAAATATCCATTGCTCATTTTACTGTTTTTATGGGAAAATCTAACAAAATTAAAAAAATCTAACAAAATTAAAAGACATATGCGAATAGTTTAGTGCTCAAATTACATTAATTTGGCGGAAATACTTCGCCATATTTAATTGCAACATATACTAATAGCTGTTGCTTTATTTGACAGATTTACCGGTCACAATTAGATTATCCGAAGATCTTTTCTCATCTTTTTATTGCTCATTCCTAATTTTTTAATGCTGGATCACACATTATTTGTTGGCACAGGCTTTAATAATTTAATGGCACTTTTTCTCATTTTTTATTGCTCAAATCTCTCTTTAATTGATGATTAATTATAAAGCGTTGTTTCACAAATCTAGTTTATGCTGTGAAGACAACGTTACCATCGTATTAGGAGGCTGGTTGCACCCTGACCTCATTAAATGTGGGCATCCATAACATCATGCTCAAATTCGTTTCAAGCAGAGACCAACATCAGCTAGGATTCCACTAGCCATGGTTTACGCTATACTGGCCACAATCGGTCCGTTAGCGTCCAAATACATGATAAGTGCCTCATAGTGACTGGGGCACTGGTGCTGAGCCTGAGCTGTAGCGTAAAACCACGACTGAGTAAACTTAACTCATATTTTGAATTAATCCACATTGAGTGAACCGAACTAAAACCTTACTAAAGAAACGTTTAATACCATGAAGCATGACTGCTCAAATTGCCATGTTTAGATTAATAGTTACAGAAAACCTACTCTTAAACTATATGGTTATGCAGCGGAAAGGAGAACAAAGTTGGATAAAAGCTATTCCTACTTTTGTAATACCTGCTATTGCAGACTTTATCGCTTTATCAAGAAAGAAAACGAGCCAGAAACTCCAAGTGCAGTTAATCTAGAATGTAAAACTCAAGAACTCACCGTGTTTAATATTCAAAGAGCAATATCCTACTTTTTAAATTGGATTTTCAATGTTTTTCAGTAGCCGCCTGAAAAATTGTATTCTGGTTGGTTCGAGGCGCAACGCATACTGTCTGCGTATGCATTTATCATCAGAATGTTAAATTAATGTTTAAGACCCTTAAGGTTAAGAAACTTATTCCTAACCATTTTAAAACGTATCATGAAATCTTACAGAGAAATGTTGGTTGAAAACCTGTGATCATTGCCCGGGTACGCAAACACTGGAGAATGACCTGATGAATTTTCTTCAAAATATCGATTCCTTAGAATTTAAACAATGGGAGCAAACAGATCGTTGTCATCTAAATTCAATGCGAATGCACGCTAAAAAAATTTGTATTTGCGAATACACGCTAAAAAAATTTGTATTCTAGTTTCGGTTCGGTTCACTTAAATTGACCCTAATGTGGAATAATTCAAAATATGAGTTAAATTTACTCAGTCGTGGTTTACGCTACAACTCAAATTAGGAATGTGTGCCTCTGCCATCCTTATGAGCACTCATGCTGAATATGGACGCTAACGGACCATTGTGGCTCCAGTTATAGCGTAAACCGTTGCTGAGTAAACCCTAGTAATGTTGGTATCTGCTTTTAAACAATTTGAGGCTGATTTATAGTTCTTACATAATGGGGTCAGAATTGAACCAGCCTCCCTACTTTGATGAGTACAATACTTCACAAATAAACTAGATTTGTAAACATGGTTATCATGAATTTATTAGAATAAGTTTCATAACTTCAATGAAATGATTCCCGCAGTTATTTTGAAGTGATGGAAAATGATGTCATCTCCATGTGGGTATAAAATCCTAAAATTTTCAAAAATTTAACTCAAAAACGGCTCAATGAACATTTGAGATTTTTTGATATGTTATGTAAAATGTTTGAATTTAATAAAAAATATAAAAAATAAATAGTCGTTGAGGTCCAACATTTGGAAAATCATATAAAACAAATATATTGATCATTTCAGCAAATTTGAGTACATTATTTATTTAAATCAGTATTTTTAATAAAAACAAAAAGTAATAATCTTTCGATTTCTGAAAAATAATTCAAAATCGATGCAGCGGTTCAGAAGTTATGATTTTTCAAAATAAAAAATTTCGCAAAATGACGATTTTTCTGGTAACCCTATATTGAACATGGTCAAATCAATAAAAAAATAAAAAATACGGGTCTTATTATTTTCGATGAAGAACAAACCAAGCGATTTTGAGCAAAATCGGACAACTTTTTTTTTCAAATCTATTCTTTTCCCGTATATTCGCATTGTAATCGCTGTATATTCGCATTGTAATCAACTAAAGGCAGCACGTTGAAGATTTTTTGGAGTGTAGGCTTGCCTTCGAAATCAATTAATAAGGTTATGTTGGGCGAGATTGTCACCTGATCTTTCTGATACTCTCCGATTGCTTCTTCTCTAATTTTATCGCTTGTATTTTGAGCTGCTGTTTCTTCTTCACTCAACATCATTCGAGCCCATGAAATCCGTTGTCGATCCAATTCAGTTTGAGTTGCACGCTGATGGTTGCTTTGTCTCATTCGAGAATTTGCTAAGCTAGCAGCCATGCCGCTGCCACAGCCGATATTATTCCGTCTAGTTGGAGGCATTTTACAACAATACTAATTGAAATTAACTAAAATCACAACTTAATTAGTATCTTTTTAATTTCTAGTAATTTCGTTATTTTCATCTTCCTGATGCCCTATTAATCAAACAGCGAACAATATTATTTAATGCAAGGACAAATGTAATTAAACATGTGGCAGTTCAACACAGAAGACATAAGCTTTCCATTGACCTTCACTCCAATTCTTAACCAACATTAGAATAGCCTTTCAGAACGTTTGTAACACACGCTTCTTGAGCTTATTTTCACGCAAGCCATAAGCTACTCACGCAAACCTATTATCATCGTGTAGGGTAAATTTTCCCTACATGATTATGGTATTGATAGGTCGTATTATATTGTTGATCGAGAATTTAAATCTCTCTGCGAGGTGCCCAATACTAACGTTTCAGTTTATACGTGTATCAACACGCAATAAATCGTTTACACTGAGGTTACTTTTTACACAGGGATGAATCGTTGTTAAAAACGCCGTTTTTGAAAAACTGAGTAAATCCCTGAATCCACGTAAAACCGTAATTCACGAAAACTTCGTGCGATAAAGCTTGGTTTGTACACATTTTTGATCAAATTTAAGCGAACGGTATCTTCACATGAATAACGAAAGCCGCGTATTTTTTCCGCAAACAACTTAAACCCTGAAACCTCGTAAATAATTGCAAAATAATCGACTCTACTGTATTATCATTTACCCTCTTACATCAATAGAAGGGTATTAAGATCGCTTGAAAACTCCACTTTTTATCCGAGGCCCACAGGGCCGAGTGTCATATACCATTCGACTCCAGCTCGACGAACTGAGCACATTCTTGTGTGTATGTATGTGTGTGTGTATGTGTGTGTGTGTGTATGTGTGTGTGTGCGTTACAATAATGTCACATCGGTTTCTCAGCCATCTGTGAACCGATTTCAGTTCTGTTGACGGCAAATGAAGTTACAACATTCCATAGAACGCTATTGATTTTTTTTTCATTCGGACATTTCGTTACGAAGATATGAACGAAACAGTACTTGAAGGCCTATTATAATAGTAATCAAACAGTCAGTCTCCGATTACATACTGAGCTATTTGTGTACCGATTTTAGTTTTGTTGGTGTCAAATCAAAGCTATGATATTTTCAAATAACTGGTCAAAATTTCATTATGATTACAATTCTTCATGGAGATATGACCAAACAATACCTGAGAGCACATAATTGTGAGATGACAATATACTCGTTGCAGTGCAAAACCGAACAAACCAATCACACCAATCGATGCCGCTTGCATTCTATTGTGTCGTATCTGGAGCGTTAGAGCAGCACATACAGCGGACTAGGCCACACTATGCTACTGTATAGAATTAGAGCAGCATCGATTGGTTCGAGTGGTTGGTTTTCAACTGCAACGAGTATATTCGAAAATTACACAAAGTCTCCATTTACAATTTTCAACGAATATGTGTACTTATTTAAGCATCTTTGAATCCATATCGATAATCAAAATTGAAGCTCAGGATTGAAGCTTTGTTAACGCCAAATTAAAGTTATAAAATTTACAAATAAGTGTTCAAAATTTCATTATGTTAACTTCCCTTTTTACCCTTCTTTACATCAATAGAAGGGTATTAAGATCGTTTGAAAACTCGACTTTTATCCGAGGCCCACAGGGCCGAGTGTCATATACCATCTGACTCAGCTCTGACGAATCCCACGTCTGTGTGTATGTATGTGTGTGTGTGTGTGTATGTGTGTGTGTGTGTGTATGTGTGTGTGTGCGTTACAAATAATGTCAAGACGTCAGCCATCTGTGAACCGATTTCAGTTTTGTTGATTACAATGGAAGCGCAACATTCCCATAGAACGCTATTGATTTTTTTTTCATTCGACATTTCGTTACGAAGATATGAACGAAACAGTACTTGAAGGCCTATTATAATAGTAATCAAACAGTTTAGTCTCCTGATTACATACTGAGCTATTTGTGTACCGATTTTAGTTTTGTTGGTGTCAAATCAAAAGCTGTGATATTTCCAACAACTGGTCAAAATTTCATTGTGATTGGATAATCCTTCATGGAGATATGACCAAACAATACCTGAGCACATAATTGTGAGATGACAATATACTCGTTGCAGTGCAAAAACCGAACAAACCAATCACACCAATCGATGCCGCTTGCATTCTATTGTGTCGTATCTGGAGCGTTGTATAGCACATACAGCGGACTAGCCACACTATGCTACTGTATAGAATTAGAGCAGCATCGATTGGTTCGAGTGGCTGGTTTCAACTGCAACGAGTATATTCGAAAATTACACAAAGTTCCATTTACAATTTTCAACGAATAAGTACTTATTTAAGCATCTTGAATCCATATCGATAATCAAAATTGAAGTCGGTGGATTGAAGTTTTGTTAACGCTTAAATTAAAAGTTATAAAATTTCCAAATAAGTACCAAAATTTCATTATGTTAACTTCCCTTTTTACCCTTCTTACATCAATAGAAGGGTATTAAGATCGCTTGAAACTCGACTTTTTATCCGAGGACCACAGGGCCGAGTGTCATATACCATTCGGACTCAGCTCGACGAACTGGAGTACATGTCTGTGTGTATGTATGTGTGTGTGTGTGTGTGTGTGTGTGTGTGTGTGTATGTGTGTGTGCGTTACAAATAATGTCACATCGGTTTCTCAGCCATCTGTGGAACTGATTTCAGTTCTGTTGACGGCAAATGGAAGCTACAACATTCCCATAGAACGCGATTGATTTTTTTCATTCGGACATTTCGTTACGAAGATATGAACGAAACAGTACTTGAAGGCCTATTATAATAGTAATCAAACAGTTTAGTCTCCGATTACATACTGAGCTATTTGTGTACCGATTTTAGTTTTGTTGGTGTCAAATCAAAGCTAGGATATTTCCAAATAACTGGTCAAAATTTCATTATGATTGGATAATCCTTCATGGAGATATGACCAAAACAATACCTGAGAGCACATAATTGTGAGATGATAACATACTTCGTTGTAGTAAAAACTGAACAAACCAATCACACCAATCGATGCCGCTTGCATTCTATTGTAGCTCTTACCTGGAGCGTCAGCAGCACATACAGCGGACTAGCCACACTATGACTGTATAGAATTAGAGCAGCATCGATTGGCTCGAGTGGTCTGGTTTTTGAACTGCAACGAGTATATTCGAAAATTACACAAAGTCTCCATTTACTATTTTCAACGAATATGTAATTATTTAAGCATCTGAATCCAATTGACAAATAGTTCATTCTAAAAACTGAATGTATGTAGCATATCGAATATTCTTGGATCTTCCTGGAATTTCTGATGAAAATATGTAATCAGTACAATATTGGCCACATTTGAGTTCGTAATTCTGATGAAATGTAAGAAGGGTTCAGTCTCACCATCGGTGGATTAATGTGGGTTTTTGTATATCTTTTCAAAAGGACAATCAGAGATTTTCTTTTCTCTCGTTCTTTTGTTTTTATTAATAACGACGCCATTATAATAGTTTCCAACGGTTCCTCTTACAAATCGAAAGACGGTCTTGCTGTCTTGGATATTCCCATACAGAATGACAATTTGGTTTTTATGAGTTTTTATCATTTTTCTAGTAAATTTTTCTAAACTTTTTCTTTATATAAACCTGTTGGGAACCAAAACAAACCAAACAAAAAGAAATCAAGAAAATCCATTGAGTGTTCATGAGAGTTATGCTGTCACGAACGGACAGCATTTCATTTTTATATATATAGATGACAACAATGGTATCTTATCATACACTCTATGGCAAGATGCCACTGAGGACCAAGCAAACTTCCGAGATTTTAATATATTCCAAGATGTATTAAGACATTCCTGGAACAGCACAAATTCTTTAAGAACATTTTTTTTTACAATTTGTAGTTCACTTACGTTTAGTGTTTGAGTCCTCTCAAGGTTCTTTTTCGTTTCAAATTTCTACTGTTATGGCAATACACTTTGTCGCAATTGTCGAAACTAATGTGCCACAGAATCAACTCTGAGTTTTTTCTTTTAACTGTATCTAGGTGATAAATGATCTTTTTTTTCCTAAAATCACACCTAACCTTCAACAGTCACTCGTCTCCAAAGCGGGGAGGATTCTGGTTCTGTTATCGGAGAGAAAAGGCACTTTTCACTATTTTAAATATACGTTACCAAAAATAACTTCATACGCTACCGAAAGCTAACACTGTTGGTTCAATTACTAACTAATTTATTTGAACTGTGGAAATTTGTTCTTAGTGAGCACAACTGTCGCTAAGGAAATGCTCACAATGAGTGATACGGACATCCATCACATCATAACTGGTGACGAGACTTGGGTTTACGAGAACGATGTCGAAACAGCCCAGCAATCATCGTAATGGCGCTTCCAAAATGAGCCGAAACCCAAAAAACCGCGTCAAAGTCGATCGAAAATCAAGGTTATGCTGACTGTTTTCTTCAATATCCAAGGTGTGGTGCACTCGGAATTCCTTCCGGAAGGTCAATCGGTCCTTGCTGAATATTAGCGTTTGCGTGAGAATATTCGTCTCAAAAGGATAGAATTGTGGGACAACAAGTCATGGTTTTTGCATCACGATAACGCACCAGTTCACACATCACGTTTAGTTCCTCAAGCTCCGTATTCGCCTGATATGGCACCATATGACTTTTTCCCCTTCCCCAAACTCAAATTGGCGGTTCGTGGTAAACATTTTCAGACGATTGAAGTCATAAAAGAAATTTGAAAAGGGAGCTTAGGGAACGTCCATTAATTATGTCACGCAAAAAATCGCTTTTTATAACCCCTCCCCCCCTTGTCACGTTTTTTTGTATGGACCTTCAATTTTGTTTTGTATGGATCGTCAAGTTTTTCCAAACCCCCCCATCTCCCCTTACTGCGTGACATAATTAATGGACCTTCCCTTAAGGCGATGCCAAAAGAGGCGTATGAAAAGTGCTATAAGGAATGGCAAAAACGTTGGTATTTGTGTATCGCCTCCGATGGTGATTATTGTGAGGCAGATAAAATAAATATTGAATATTGAATTAACCGTTTGTAACTAGAAATGAGAAGAAAAAATTTATATTTTCCATTTAATTCCAACTACTTTTGCTTATCTTGACAGATACGCGTGTGTGTGAAAGCAATAAGCTTGAAATGTTAAGAAGAAAGAAGAAGTTTTATTTAACCAGTCTCGTTCATATATGAGCAGAAGGTATGTGTTTCATATTTGAATTATATATTGCATAAAACTTATTACATTTCATTGAATTAAAATATTTAAATACTGGGACGGGAGGGTGCATCAGGACATCATTGAAGTTTCAATTAAACAATGTAGTGGACAGCCAACCGGAGTCTAGGAGGGGCTGTGTCTATCATTTATGATTGGTACATTCCACTCCGACAATTGTCATGCATTTGACGGGCCTTTCTCAAACCAACCATCTAGTGGAAAGCTTAACTGAATTGCATATATTGTTATTCGAACTATCGATCAAGTTGCTAGAAGGAGATTCTCTTATTCTCGCAGGTTTCATGTAAGTGTCTCTGCTTACGGGCCTGTCCAACCCTTTTTGGCCCTCCATTCAGCCGTATGTTGAATTACGAACGGCAACAACCTTTCTTTTAAGTGAAATCGCATGCAGGGCAAGTCCCACGCTAGGATGGTTGCTTCCTACATGCATACATACATACTTTGTTGAACAAATACAAAGGAGCTCTATTATTGAATAACTGACAGGGAATGGAGTTCCTCGTCAATAATTTTTAAAAGCTAGACTGTTTTTGACCTATCCTTCTTGTCTGAACTCACGGTTGGGAGGCTAACATTGTCTTCTCGGGAATCGCATGCTGTCATGTATTTTGTTTTCAACGCATTAAGCATAAGCCCAACTCTACTTGCTTCTGCGTTAAGTCGATTTGATGGTGGTCAGGTGATCTCCAAGTACCTCTATGGATGTTTTTCGGGAAAGTTAAGTAACGTACCTTAGAACAGCACTTATTCTCTGATAAACACAATATCTAACGATCATTTTTTCGTCAATTCAAGTATTCAAAAGAGTTAGCAAGTTTTCAGTTTGTGTGAAATGCCTCATTCCAAAAAAATAAGCTTATCACGCGTCATAACGCCTTTAAAATTAAAGTTGTAAAATTTTATTTGAATTTTTATTTGTATTTAAAATAATTCAACTGACTATAGATAATGAATAGAAATATAAATTATTGAACAAAAATATTCTAATACACATATTGTTGAAAACTAGTTCTTATCTGATTCATGACGCGTCCACGTGGTTCATTAAATTCAACTAGCTCTTCGACTAGTAAACGCACGTATACATGCTGAAATTGAGGTGGGTACTCTCTTAGTTCTGTCGTTAAAGGCGCAGCTACAAAGCAACACCATGCATGAGGTGACTGGGTCGGATTTCCGGTCTGGGCCAGGAATTTTTCGTAACGGAAAATTTCCTTATTCTCTGGGCATAGGGTATCCCTAGTAGCACACTTGTTGCCATTCAGTTGAGAAAACATAAATATAACTTGCTAAGTCATAATCAAGTAACTACAACTAATTATAATCGTAGTGTGCTACTTGGGATGATATTAGTTGCTATTGTACACAAGTATACTAATGCAAAAATAGTACCTGGCATCGAAAGCTCTCAACAAATAACTGTGGAAGTGCATTTAAAACACTATGTTGAGAGTAAGCAATAAGCGAATTGTGAAAACAATAAGCTTGGAATTCTGCACATTGTAGACGAAATACGCGTATCTGTCGAAGATAAGCAAAGGTAGTTGGAATTAAATGGAGATTACTAATTTTTCTTCTAATTTATAGTATGCTGAAATTGGTTTATTGTCTCCAAACACAGTTCGGTGAAAACTTGGTTGTTCCAACGTAGAGTTCCGTAAAGTTCTGTTTGGTACACGAAAGTTCAACATAGAAGGTACAACAGTTTAACAATAAACAATGACTATTCGACGTCGTTCTAGCGTGTCGAAACCTAGAAGTCGGCATCTATCAGGATATGGTGGTGAGTTATCAGGACCTCGCCACGGCATGTTATGTAGAGCCAAACGCTTCTGACCACGTGACCTGGTAAGCATGCCATACAACCGACGCTATTTCCAAAATTGTATAAATCCTATTGCTGACTCAATTTTTCTACAACCAGCATTTGTAAATGAAGTTATACTAGTGATAAATGATCCGAAACCCAACAAATGTCCAGGGCCCGATAATATTCCTACTAAAATAATTAAACATACTGCTGATTATTTTTCACGAATTCTATCCGAGTCTTTCAATTTGATGATTTAAACAGGTTCGGACGGATCGTCTCAAAACTGCTAAGGTTGTACCTATTTTTAAGTCAGGAGATCGAAACCAAACTAATACCTATAGACCCATATCAACCTGTCAGTGTTCAACAAAATACATGAGAATCAAACGCCTGATAACTTTTTTAGACATCAAGCTGAACAATGCATTAGGTCCTAAGTAACATTGAGAGATTCTCTTCGTTGACTTTCTCTTTGGTTAATAGCTTGTCTATAAAACGATTTGCTGATGTTTTCGACGTATTGGATTCTTAATCACACTTTATACTACCGTACTGTATGTTGAAAATACTTGAATATGCCTTTACATAGCCGTAGGAACGCAAAGAGAAAGTCGACAAAGAGAGTCTCTCAATGTTACTTAGGACCTAATGCATTGTTTTGCTTGACATACATAACACACAATATATTTAGTTTGCAATATGGTTTTCGTAATGGAAGTAGTACCACTGTAGCTATATCTGAGCTCGTGGGTCAAATATAAGAAGAAACCGATTCAATAAAAGCAGTGGGTGCCTTGTTTCTTGATCTGAAAAAGGCATTTGACAATTGCGAATTTGGGAATTGCGAATAGCATTATCCGTTGCTATTTGAGCTACAGAAATCAATTTGTCTCATACGACGGAGAAGCAAGCTCGAACAGACAAATTTATATAGGAGTTCCACAGGGAAGTAACATTGGTGTTTTACTTTTTCTTATCTATATCAATAATATATGTAATATAAGGCTAGCTGGAATACCAAGGAAATTTGATCACGATACGGTTTTATTCACCCGCATATTCACTTGCATGTAATTATATCAAATATGAAAGAGGATTTACGATTGCTACAAGAATATTTCTCAGTTAATCTCCTCTCATTGAACTTGCAAAAGACCAAGTATATGATTTTTCGATCGCCAAGGAAAGTTCTTCCACAAGTCCCCATTTTAGCTATGAATGCTGACATAATTGAGAAAGTTGACTACTTTAAATATCCTGGCATATATCTAGATCCTACCTTATCGTGGGACTATCACATAAATAAGGTTGCAAGTGAAGTTTCTTCTATGTGTGGAATTTTAAGACGAGTCAGTAATTTTCTCCCTTGAAAAGCTATGCCTTGTTTCTACTATGCACATATTCATTCTCATTTTAACTATTTGTTTGTTTCATGGGGTAGAGCAAGTAAGTCAAAATTAAGAAAACTCCAAATCTTGCAGAATCGATGCCTTAAATTTATTTATAAATTACCATTCTTATATCCTACAGCTCAATTGTACTCCAATTTTGCTTACAAAATTTGACCAATTCTTGCGTTATGTGAAGAGCAAACCTTGTTAATGGTTCATAATATTCTACATAACCCGCAACGGTAACATAACCTAGCTATGGATGCGTCACCTCGGATTCACAATACCAGACAAATTAATCATCTTTCGAGATCCCGTGGGCATTCGGTTTTTGCTCAAAAACGGATTTCATTTATGGGTCTCACAAAATATAATAACCTATCAAAAAATCAACACAAAACAAATACTTCCTCTTTCAAAACAAAGATAGCTGGAGCAAATCGTTAATTTGATGTATTTATATTTTTATTGTTTTTTTAATCTTATTATCATTAGGTTTTCTTGAATTGTTCTCAACCGTCATTTAATTTAACTAATTTTTTTTTCGTAAAATTTTGTACAAATTTTGTAATTGTTTATTGAGTTGCACTTCTTTCAAAGGGTTTTAAACCCACTAGAAGCACACACATTATTTTGTTTTGTTGTTTAGTCCTTTTGTAAATTCAAATTTAAATTTTGTCAACTATTATAAAGTTTTTGTTTGTTGTAGTTTATGGTAGATTTTAGAGTGTTCACTACCAAGGAACTCAGTTTAGAGCTCTTTAGTGTGGGGGTGTGCGGAGGGTTACTCTAGAAAAAATCAGTGGGGTTGTGTTTAACACATGACCGGTTAACGTAGGCTTTAAACCGTTTGATTAGCTTCGTTAGTTTCGTAGCGGAACATTGCAACGCAGGTACTGTTCTAATGAGATGTTAGATTAGCATAAGTAATTGAACAAGAATGTTAGAACATCCTATGATTCCCTTCTTAAAAAATCTTTGGTGACCCTGAAATAGGAGAGTCTTTAGCGTCTTTTTGGGAAATCAAAGTCAATTATTAATGATATTTTTGATAGTTGACAGTCACGAAAAACTTCAACTGATTGAAGCAAAAATCTCGAAAACCTATCGAGAAATTATAAAGCTATTGGTGTTTGAACTGTTTCAGGTATTTTAAAATTTTCATTTGACGCCTACCCTTGCCGTAAGGCTTAGACTGATCAAAATAGCTTGAATGTGGTCCTAATAAAGATTGGACTCGGAAAAAATACGACACTTTATACCTTTTTATCGCGAAAGTAAAAATTAATAAAACTTTGGGTAATACTATTTTATAGTGTTATGTTTATGTGTGCAAAATTTAATTACGTTCTGTCAAGTAGTTTTCAAGATGCATTCGAAACAAGAAGAGCTACGCCAGTAAATCTTGGATGTTAAGATGTTTCAGGAGACGAAGACCATCGAGCGCACCGAAAACGGAATACCCAGAGAAGGCGCGGAAGATAAGGCAGTACTTTAAGAATAACCCGAAACTTTCCACCCGAGACGTGACCAAAAAGGTCAATTCGTCGAAGTGGTTCGCCCAGCAGACCATGAAGCAGCATTTATGAACTCGGTAAGCTGATCATCATTTCTAATGGGAAATTTTATGCAGAATATAAAATAGCCGTCAAAAAAAATTATAGTAGAACAGTTTTCGAGATATGGATAAAAGTTGTTTTTTTTTATAAATGAACAAAAACACATTTACTGAAAATGCAATACAGGTATACCTCGATAGTACGTACATCAACATTCTCACTTTAAATCGAAATTGCATAAAAACTACTGATTGTATCTGAAATACTCAAATCTAATACAACAAAAAGAAAGAACAGAAGCTGCTCTTTCTTATGGTTATATAAGATTGCAGATTCAATCAGTAGTTTCTATGCAATTTCGATTTAAAGTGAGAGTGTTGATGTACGTACTATCGAGGTATACCTGTATCTCCAAGGCGTGTGATCCACTTTCAAATATTTCGTCATCAAATGAAACAAAATTAAATTGAACACCGATCTTTTGAAAATTGCATTATTCCAAGAGTAATTGGAAAAAAGCAGAAATGCGAGGAAAACAGAAATACGCCTCTCTCTCTCTCTCTCTCTCTCTCTCTGAAAAAATATTTGAAAGTGGATCACATGCGTTGCATATACTGCATTTTAAGTAAAGGGCGTCCACGATGAAATTGCCACACTATGAAATTGCTCTAACTTTTTAACCGTTGAGTAGAATTTAATGAAAATTTTGGTGGATTTAGTTCATAGTGCATTATTTACATCCTGTAAGTTTTAAAGTCCTGTGATCAAAACTCGCGGAAATGGAGTCGAAAGAACAGCTCGTGCGTGATAAAATCTTGCGCATTCATCACGAGAACAAGGATCTCTCGCATCGTTCCATCACTAAAACGTTGGGAATTGCGAATTCCACGGTGTCGCGAGTGATTAAGCGGTTCGAGGAACGGTTGACCACCGATCGGAAGCCCAGAAGTGAAGGAAAAAGTATTCCGTACAACACCAAAAATCACAACCACGTAGTTGGGGCCTTCAACCGAAATCCGAACGCCTCCGTTCGGGATGTGGCTAAAAAGCTGCACCTAAGCCGAAGTTTTGTCCAGAAGGCCAAAACTAAGGCTGGGCTTCGAACGTTCAAGGTACAAAAGGCCCATAATCGCGACGAGAAGCAGAACAAGTCCGCCAAAACCCGTGCCAGGAAGTTGTACCTCAACATGCTGACGAAAGTTGAATGCTGCATCATGGACGACGAAACATATGTGAAGGCCGACTTCAAACAGATCCCCGGCAACCTGTTTTTCACGGCCAAGGATAAGTTCAGCGTTCCGGAGCATGTCCGCACTCAGAAGGTGTCCAAATTTGTGAAGAAATTCCTGGTTTGGCAAGCCATCTGCACGTGCGGGAAGCGGAGTGCACCTTTCGTGACCCAGGACACGATGAACGGACAGGTGTACATAAAAAAGTGCCTCCAGAAGCGGCTGCTTCCTCTCTTGAAGGCCCACAACGTCCCAACAATCTTCTGGCCGGATTTGGCCTCATGCCACTACTCCAAGGACGTGCTGAAGTGGTATGCGGACAATAAGGTCAATTTCGTGCCGAAAATGTTCAACCCTCCCAACACTCCGGAGCTCCGTCCCATCGAGAAGTACTGAGCGATTATGAAGCAGCACCTTCTTAAACGACCTAAGGTAGTGAAGACAGTCGAGGAACTGAAGAAAGTATGGGTTTACATGCAAAAACGGTTGATTCACAGGTTGTGCAGAATCTTATGGCCGGGGTTAAGGCCAAGGTGAGGGAATTTGCGTATGGACTGTAAATAAAATACGAGTAAAATGGTGAAATGAAGTTTAATAGTTATTTCTCAATCCCTGAAAATTTGATGGCAATCGGATGAAAACTCGAATTTTGCGAATCAATTTTGTGTGTGGCAATTTCATCGTGGACACCCTTTAAATGTGTTTTTGTTCATTTATTAAAAATCAACCTGGGAAAAATTCAAAAGCATGGTACTTGAAATCAAACAATCGGATTTCAAAATGCTCTTCAGGGTATTTTATTCTATTGATAAATTGTTGAAAAATATATTTACAGTACGCTGAATGGACCATTAACTTCGATTTTACGCAGTGTACGGCGAACATGTTGAATCAGGTTGTGGACGGTGTCTATATCTATTTCTTTCATCTTCCGCTTGATTCGATTAACCAATTGTTGCTCATTATTAGCTTCCCAGCCATTGTCGTACACCATACGTTTGAGAAAACTCCAAACTTTTTCAATTGGACGAGCCTGAGGCACGTTAGGTGGATTGTCCTTTTTCGGTACAAATGGTATGTTTTGCTCAGTTAGCGAATCTAATGTTTTTATCGCGCAATGACAGCTTGCAAGATCCGGCCAAAACATGATTTCGTCGTCAGCGTGATATTTGTAGATGAATTGCTTCAATTTCGGCAAGCATTGGCATTGGATATACACGTCAGAATTGACAGCTTTGGCCTTTTTTGGGCGTATTAAAGGCGCCGAGATACCCTTCGATGACATGGCTGCCCACACTAACACCTTTGGCTCATATTTCGATTTGCTTGCATATTTAACATCCTCTGGTGTTGTTTTAATGTTAGCAGTATAGAAACCATCGTTGCCACTCAATTCATGGTGCGAAAACGTGAAGTAAGATTCATCATCCAAAATTATGCACTTTCCATTTGCAAAATGCTCGCGACGAAGTGCACGGCAGCATTTTGGTATTTTTTCGAGTTGTTGCTGAGTATATTTTGGTGCACGCTGACGTTTCCGATAGAATACGTTATGTTTTCTCAAAATCCGATGGACTGTCATGTTTGAAACCTGAAATATTGTGCTAATTTGCGTGTTGATTGACCAACCTTATTTTCAGCGCTTGACAGCAGTTTTTGCGTTGTTCTGGCACTCAATTTTGTTGGGCGACCACTTTTCTTTTTATTTTCCGGTTCTTTACCATCACGAAAATCTTTCAAAACACGGTATTTTGTTGATTTTGATTGGCTCGTCTTTGGACACGCTCAAAATTTCACTTGTACTAAGCCGTCCAAAAAAGATGGCGACTTGTGCTCGTAAATCCAGCTTGTACGACATTTTTAATGAAAACTACTGCGCAATTTGAGTTTGACAGTTCAGTAGGAACACAGATGAACGTGACAAGTACATTGGTTGACATCTGTGAGTTTGTTAATGGTGTCAAATAAACGCCTGAAAGTATTCCCAGGACTTATGTTACACATGTTATTTTATTTTTTTTATGGCATTTTTCTGCATAAAATTTCACATTAGAAACATATGTCGAATTATAAAGTTCATCACTTTTGATCTATTTTGTAAAATAGTGTAATTGTTGAGAGAAGACAGCAAGCTAATTGTCATAAGCAGTACGCTTAAAATGCCATGAAAACAAGACGCTGCATCCCATTTTTATTATCCCGTTCATTGAAGAGAAAGGCACAAAAAAAAAGTAAAATTGACGTGTTTACTTCTGTTCTAGATTGATGCGCAGTATAATAAATTAGATCCGCGAAAGCCATTCATCAAAAAATACTGTTTCGACACAAACAAATCCTATCTCTTCAAGCCAATTCGGAGTATCCCAGAGTATTAAGTATGAATAAGGTTTTTTTTAACTAACGACTGACATGAATGATTTCCAATTTGACATGAAATGAAAAACAAAATATTACCGTATTCCAAATGTTTAGAAAAATTCAAAAAGTGGCTCGACATATTCGTAACAGATTCAACGTATAAAATTAGCGTTGGAGATATCATTCGGATAAATCATCACGCAAATTATCCCGAACATCAAGAATGTCCTGCCTCGCCCACCTGAAAATTTCCAATAATAGCACAGCTCTGATCCGTTGCAGAACGGTGCTGTGCCCAAAAACAGTCACGATCGGACACCTTTCAGAAGCTATTCACACCTTTGATTTGAATGTGCCCCTCAAAGAGAGGGTGATCCACTTTCTTATTGGACCATGCATACGGAGCAGTTCGGGGTAATTCAGCCTCACAAATACACTGAACCGAGCCGGACGATGAAGTAACCATTCATCGAACCAAAAATGCACTCAATCTCCCCCGGCTCAGCGGCGAGCGGTTCGTGCTAAAGAACTCTCCCCCGCGGTGGTGTGATTCCACTCGCTGCCACCGCCCCCGGAGGAAAATATTCGTGTTAGCATGGAAACCAGCCTCGGTCAGGAGAAAATCGAGCTACTTTGATGCAAACCACCAACGATCGCTCACGCGGTTTCATCGCCTGCTTTGGATCCATGGTTTCTGGCTGAAAAGAAAAATCCACTAAAAATAGCTCAAGGTTTACGGCTTCGATGTTGCTACTAAATAAAGTAAAATTCTAATAATATTTGAACAAGCATTCGCACCCCCACAACGAAACATTCCGACGCACGCATGGAAACGACGTAATCCAAAATCTGGGACCGTCCAAAGCATCGCCGTCGCTCGTAGCCGACGATTTTTCCAAACACCTACAAACAAACAAAACTTTACTCTGGCCTATAATAAGCGGGAAAATGGTCCACCGAGGTTTGCTTTTTCTACAAGACGAAATAAAAAGACATGTTCATTCAACTGGTCACTTAGCAAATGGCCAACCCGCCAAAAATCGAGTAACTTGTACAGACTTGAAGATTACCGCTTTTCCATCTGAAAGTGTAGGAACCGTTTAATTTTCCGAGGGAAAATTAATTGCCATCCATCTCGTTGAATGATATTTTGTGCTCGACTAGGCGTGTGGTGAGCGTCGCGCAGTGAAATGATGTGTGGATTAAGAGCTGAGATTTAAGCGACATGCGGTTTACGTTTTTTGGTTTCTCTCTTGAGACAGTGTGCGAGTGCTTGGGTAATGATGGGCAGGACAATTAAAATATGGGCCAATAAACGTACCATTGACAGGGGCATTAGATTGATGAGATGGTCAATTTGCTTCGATTCTTCTCTGAGGTTCAAATGTGCAAAAAGCACATTCTATTTCTATTTAGATTTTAAACAAAATGACGCGTTTATTTTGTAATGTGAAATGATGTTTCTGAATAAAGCTTGTATTTTAAGACTATTCAAAAAAGTTGTATTTTAAGACAATTCAAAATGTTATGACTCACAAATGAATTGGCAAAGCGATTTCTAGTTAATGATCACCAGGCCTACGTTACAAAAAAGGTTGAATTTTTGTGTCCGAAGCATGATCGCATTCGTTACGCAAAATAACGTTATTATTTTATTCTATTTTGAATTCCTAACAACTGTTTTGAAATAAGTTTGTGGTTCTAGAAGGACTGATGTTACAGTTGGTTTCATTTTGTTTTGAAAGATGTGAACGGCGATGCGTCCAAGTTGTGAAATATTTTTGAGGTATTTGCCATATCCGAAGACTACTTTATCAAGAAGACTGGCAACTCTGCCAAAAGCCAGGCGACAGTAACTGCAACGCCATCTACGAAAAAATCTAGAACCACTCTACGCATGTGTGCGTGTCAGTTCATCAACACACGCCCACAAAGAGGTACAGCAGCTGTCGATTTTTTTTTGTCTCTTTTCGCTTGAGCCAGCGAGTAATCCTATTTCACTTTTAAGCAAAACGGATTGATTTGAAATTGAGATAAAACATTAGAGATGGGTTATAAACAGTTCAGTTATGTGGAATGCTGACACCCACACTTGAAGATAAAGACATATAACAAAACAAAGCTTAAATTTACTGTCAACTCGTTTAAGGTAGTGAGTATACTTTTCACAAATAATGAATACAATTATTTCCTTTCATATTTATTGGCGACGTCTTCTGAATCTCGAAGACCCAAAAATGAATCTCTAGTTGCACCCGCACCACCTAATCAATCTGAACCATAGAAGAAAGAAACAAAATTAAATGAGCTGATGACTTCTTTCAATGGCAATCAACTTTTAAGACATCGATTTTCGAAATTTTAGGTAACGACACCTGAATCCCGAAGAAGACTTAAAAATATAGCATAGAACACCTTCGAACGCCTTTTATAGGAATTTAACTTTTTAATTCACAATACTTACAATAAGAGCGACATTACAAATCATTACTAATCGACATTATTAATCCATCGTATGAATAAAAAACAGTTAAAGAAACATGAACAACAAAAAATTGGTTTGGTGATTTCCCAAATTTTATCCAAAACTTCTTTGACGACCTGTCAAAAAATGCAGCCAAACGCACTGTCAACTTTTGATTCACTTTAAAGGAGCAAGTATTGTAATCAAGTATTGGGATGCAAAATGGTAAGTCGACAAATGTGATGGACCGTGCGTCCCCACAACATAGCTCTGGTCTTCACAAGTTCCTACCTCATGCTTCTACGGGTCAAGAGATGACAAAGACCGGCAGCTAAGGGTTGCGTACTTAGCTGGTAGTGCAGCCTGGGCACTGTTGTCCTTCTGACATCAGCTAGATTGCTTCATGGCAATGATAATGCAAGTTCATCTACAATTACTGCAGGACCACAATTGAAAGACATGCAGACAGTACACATTTTATGCTCATTTTATATTATAACATCCCTTCACAATATTTTTTATGCTATTTTCAGCTTCGAATTTATCCGTAAGTTTAAGTCCACCATTGAGCGAGATAAGGCGCTATAACCTTGGCAATTATTGCCATGCTTTTGGTTCAAATGCCAAAAGTTCACCCACAGGCAAAAGGAGCATAAAATAACCTTTCTAGCATCTATGCTCCCAACAATAAAATACAAATTATCACAATGTTTAACTCTACATGGAGGCGTTTGGTACGGGAGGTCCACGCTTTTTTTCTTCCCTTGATTCAAGTAGTTGTGCGATTTTAGATCTTTCTGGAATCGCTCTATTTGTTGGAATCCTCTCTGCGGCATATATTACGCAGTTGGCCTAGCCGATGACAAGAAAAATGATGTATTCAAGAAACCATCATTTTCCAGGATGCCTTCAAGAATTGGCTGCGTTAGTGTGAGATTAGATTAGATTAGATTAGATTAGCAAGTATTGTAATCGAGTATTGTTTTGACAAATGCCAATTATGAACAAATAATGGATTTTCTACTTCCATATTCAGTAAGTGTAAGTATTTTTGGTGTATTATTTGTTTCCTTTTATTATCTTTCTTTGGACACCGGAAGAAATTCACAGAATTCACTTCGCATCGCGAGTAATTGCCACAATTTCGCTCCAAACAATTCATTTTTTACACGGCACTTTTCACTATGCTTTTTAATGAACATCTTCAAACGGAATCAAAACTACCAACATCGAAACCGAATCTTTTTTTTAGCCTATTGCACTGTTTACTTGTACAAATACAAGTGGTGCCAGATCAATTGCTCAAATTTATGACATTTTTTAGGGTTGGCAGATTGTATGATTTTGCGTTGTCCGGTCTATAAAGGGCGATACGGTCAAAATTTGGTCAATATCAACTTGACGTATTTCTTTCAATTTTGCATTTAAAAAACCTGAACACCCCTCATTTTGAAGGTGTGTGTGTGTAGAATGTTGTTCCTATTTTGATTTTGGAATTCACTCTTCAGTTATCAAAATGCCGTCCAAGCAAGAAGAGCAGCGTATCAAAATTTTGCTCGCGCATCGCGAAAACCCGAGCTACTCGCACGCAAAGTTGGCAAAATCGCTAAAAGTTGCCAAATCAACCGTTACAAATGTAATTAAAGTGTTTGGGGAACGTTTGTCGACAGCCAGGAAGTCTGGATCGGGGAAATCGAAAACCGGAAGCCGCCGAGACGACAAAGAGAGTTGCCGGTAGTTTCAAGCGAAACCCTAACCTATCTCTCCGAGATGCCGCAAATAAGCTGGGTGTATCGTCTACAACCGTGCATCGAGCCAAAAAACGAGCCGGACTATCGACTTACAAGAAGGTAGTGACTCCAAATCGCGATGATAAACAAAATACGACGGCCAAAGCGCGATCCCGGAGGCTGTACACGACGATGCTGACGAAGTTTGACTGCGTGGTAATGGACGACGAAACCTACGTCAAAGCCGACTACAAGCAGCTTCCGGGACAGGAGTTTTATACGGCAAAAGGAAGGGGAAAGGTAGCAGATATTTTCAAGCACACGAAACTGTCAAAGTTCGATGTTGAAGGAGATGTTCGCTCATCACCATGAGGCACCAAGAGTGAACAACAATGTTTTTGGCTAGAATTGAAAGATATGAAGAAAGTTTTTGATAGTTCCGCTAGTGTGCGGCAGGCTCGGAAACATAGCAGATGTTTTAGGAAAATTGAGCGAAAAGGGCATGTGTACGGTGGTACTCGGACCAACGACATTTGTTGTTCACTCTTGGTGCCTCATGGTGATGAGCGAACATCTCCTTCAACATCATAATCGTTACTCCTCGCACGGAGAATATATAAAATAACAATTAATGTATGTCAAAGTTCGCAAAGAAATATCTGGTTTGGCAAGCCATCTGTACCTGTGACTTGAAAAGCAGCATTTTCATAGCTTCCGGGACTGTCAACCAAGAAATTTACGTGAAAGAGTGTTTGAATAAACGTCTGCTGCCTTTCCTGAAGAAACACGGTTGTTCCGTACTGTTTTGGCCGGATTTGGCATCTTGCCATTACGGTAAAAAGGCCATGGAGTGGTACGCCGCCAACAACGTGCAGGTGGTTCCCAAGGACAAGAACCCTCCAGACACGCCAGAGCTCCGCCCAATTGAGAAATACTGGGCTATTGTCAAGCGGAACCTAAAGAAGACCAAAAAAAACTGCTAAGGACGAGCAGCAGTTCAAGGCAAACTGGCTTTCTGCGGCGAAGAAGGTGGACAAGGTGGCTGTACAATATCTGATGGCAGGGGTCAAGCGTAAGGCCCGGCAACTCGGATTTGGAAAAACGGAAGCCTAACTGAATATTTTTCCTGAATTTTATACTAATTGAACTTGAAAAAGAAATTTAATTTGATTTTTTAAATAAACGATTTCACCGATTTACACGCGTTTTCCCTTGACCAAATTTTGACCGTATCACCCTTTATACAGTGTCTATAGTTAAAAGTGTTTGTTAACAAATGCTGTAATGATCTTTCCAAAATTTGCTCTAGATTTGACGCTTCGCTGCAAAAATTCGATATTACCGGATAAAATTTGCATACTTTTTCACAAGAATTGCTCGAT
>JASCZW010002835.1:0-33878 GCA_034211315.2 Aedes japonicus | reverse complement strand
GACATAACTGCAAAGTTGACGTAGGACTGCTTGTTGATGTAGAGAAATTGATCTCATCGAATTAACAAATTTATTCTATATTTTATTCAGTCTGAAGAACCTTGAAACCCTATGCTTTATTTGTGTCAGGCTTTACTATTGGTTCTCCATGAAAATTCAAAGAAACTGCAGTCTGGCTCGAATGAAATGTGTCTTTGAATCCCGTGTTTACGGAGGGACCATGGTTTGCGATTGAAATTTTATTCTCAGTCTTCTTGGGCTGCAGGACAGTCTGGGTGTTTGCTACTACCATAAAAATAGACATTTACACCGTCTTCAACTCGAGGTTGTACAGACTGAACATTCAACTTAAAGTGAATCACAACGAGCAACTTAACCTAACACTCAGTGGTCCAGTATGGACATTTTCGTTTTACAAAAAGTTTCACAGGCTGGAGCGGGAAACCATGGCAATTGCTTGAACGACGGGTGACGCCGCTAACCACTTAACCGCGAAGATGACGAGGGCGATTGATTTGGCAATTTTCTCAGGGACGCGGCTTTTTAAGCAAGGCCATGTTTAACCGGTGCTTGATATTGCAAATTTCGATGCGCTAAAGAGAAATTTCAATCAATCATACTCTCTTTAGTTGGCAATTGATTTGATCGCCTTGAAAACCAATGAACCAATCAGAGCGTGGCGCAAAATGTTGTCATTTGTGCGTTCAGACAGTTTTCTTTTTAATTAGTTTAAACAAATGTAATGAATTAGGTAAGCAACAGGGATTCAGCTTTAATGTTTTACCTTTTGAGTGCAATGCTTATCGTATAATTTCTGTAGGCCAAAGAGGAGATATTATTGATCAAAATCTCCAAACCTGTGTAACGCTTGCGATTTCAGAAATTTTAGAATGACACACCTATAAAAGAATAGAAAAGAGACACGTAAATCCTACGTCAAAACACCTTAACCAAAAATGAGCACAGGTTTAAGAAGAAATAATGGATAATAATGGCCGTGGGCGCCTGGAACCGGGCTTTGTTTTGATGCTCTGATTGTTGTCTAATGGTGCCAAGATGTTGTAGATATCAGAACGGGCGTATCTGGCGTCCATACCCAAGTAACAAATTCAATTTTAAGGTACACTTGAAGAAGTTTTCAAGTCTCATTTGATAAAACCACGCATAAAACTAGATATTCTACATAACATTGATAAAACAGCCATAAAACCCTCTTAAGTTCCAAAAGGCCCATACTACAGGAGGTTCTCAAGACTTTTTCCCAAGGTTCGCTTAAAACTTGATAGTTTTATCGGTACATACTTGTAATGACATTCAAGACATTCTTAAAACTATGATAAAACTACCACAAGTGTTAATAGTTTTCTGATTTTCCTCTTTAAGAACACTTCCAGTCCGTCACAAATATGCTTCGAAGATTCCATTTTTTGATTCGTTCTGCTGAATGGAGATTTTTTATTTTTATTTATGGTTGAGTGGAAGCTACTATATTTCTCTTCCAAAGTGGATACGTATGTAAATTAATTGTAAAATTGACCATAAATGCATCTGTTTTTTGCCTGTAATTGATGAATTTTTCATACGACATTCAGTTTATTGATGTTTTATATCATAAAAGTTCGAAAATTTTAATGCGCCTCTCAATTATTGCTAAAACATTGACTTATTTAAAATATAAAAAAATTTGTTGAAAATTCAACTATTAGGTGACAAGGCTGATAAATTGTTAGATCTTGAATAAATTGTGTCTACAATCCAATTTATGTTTCAAAATGTATTTTAAACAGCATTGTTTGTTCGTACCATTGGAAAAATGAGAGTTTTGTTGCATACTTATGAAAATGGCTACCGTTCCGAGGGAATCCAGAAAAGCCACGATCGCCATTTTTCCAATGGTTTTATCTAAAACTACCATAAAACGCAAATAAAACCTATATTTCTTGCACAAGACCAACAAGATTTTTTGTAGGAGCGCGATAAGTTCATCTTTATTTGTTCTATTCTTGAAAAAGATGAGTTACGCTTGAATAAAACTTGTTTGAATTGCTCAAGGTAAACAAATCTTTCGTAAGATAGCCATAAAATCAGTGTGAAAAAGGCACTTCATAAACAAAGAAAATGTGACCGTGCAAATCAAAAGTGCCTATGCATAATTGTTGTTCTTAGTCATAATTACAGCTATATGCTAAACCTACCGTCGGATGAAGTGCGCTGTATAGTAGATCACTGAGCAATTCCAGCGCACCACTTCCGACTTAAGATTTAACGGTGGTGGACATACGATAACGCATGGCGATAACGTACTACCTAGGACGTTAGGTTCAACTTGCACAACTGGCATAAAATCAATAATCATGAGTTATGATTCTTGGTTTTCAACTGGCGACATATTGCACCATTTAATATGATTCGTTACAAAAAAATAGGACGCATAACGCATAGACCCTTCTGATAACTTAGTCTCAGTAGGCTGCGAATAGAATGGAATCTAGCGATGGTAAAAAAAAATTGTCGTTGGTGGTTGAGATGAAGGAGTATTCAATATATTGGATAGGTTTTTATTGAATTTCCGCTTGAACGATCCACTATTTTATATTTTCTTTCACCTATCTGCGTCCATTGTCCAGTTTGTATATTTTTCACATAATGTTCTTTCTCAAGAGTATGTGCTCTTAGTTGAAACCAAATGGTTCTAAGAGCGTTTTATGGCAGCATTTTCAAAATACATTTATCTTAAAGAAAAATGTTGATTGCCCAGTGAACAAGCGAACGGTACAGTTCGTTCGATCCGCTCTCCGTAGCTTTGGAAGTTTTTTAGTAGGTGTTATTATCAGTTCAAGTCAGTTTCATTTAGTTTTTCTTGATCGCGAGTGAAATTCCGTTTCTGAAGAAGAAAACGTTGTGTGATCTAGCAGGGCAACAACGTCATTAATTGCAATTAGCAATATTGCCCCGATCTAAAAGCCATTTTGCTCCGCATCTATACGGCACGCACACCAGCAGTCCATTGTGTGTAGCGTGCAATCGTTCATCTGCTAACCACCATCGACCAACAATATCATCATCATCGTTCAGCTCCACGCCTAGACGGTACACGCGGCCACTCATCGTCGCTCGGCAGCAGCAGCAGCACATTCGTCGCCCGTCTGCAGTAGATCAGTGATACATATAAGATAAGTTTTTTATTAGTATATAAGATAAGTTTTTGTTTCTCGCTCTTGTGTTTGTGTGACTGTGGAGAGTGACTGAGAGTGTGTGAGTGTGTGTGTGCTTAGGTTTAATTTGTGTATCTGTGATTGATTGTAGATAACTACGTTAGTGGTTGAGCCATAAGCTCCCACAAGCGAGCCATGGATGATTTATCGGAAGATGAATCATCTATGGCGCAAAATGATGGGGTAGCTCTCAAAATTACTCGATCGCGTGCTTATCCAGATAGTTCATCTGGTCCTTGGGTTGTCTATTTTCGGCCCAAAACGAAACCTCTCAACATTTACCAGATTTCAAACGATCTGACGAAACGATTCTCGGCCGTGACCGAGATAATTAAGGTGAGACACAATAAGTTAAAAGTCGTTGTGTCCAACCTTAAACAAGCTAACGAAATTGCTGTCTCTCAATTTTTACACTGGAGTATTTAGTGTACATCCCAGCTCGAGGTATTGAGATAGAAGGTGTGGTCTCCGAAGCGAGTTTGACCCCTGAGATCCTGTTGAAGCAGGGGGTTGGTCGATTTAAGAACCCTCTGCTTCCTTCAGTCAAGATACTCGATGTGCGAAAACTAGGCACCGTATCGATCACTAAGGGTGAAAAGAAATTTACCCCCTCAGACTCGTTTCGTGTGACTTTTTCTGGTTCAGCCCTCCCTCAATACGTCGAGTTGGGAAAACTTCGACTACCTGTGCGGTTGTTTGTACCTCGGGTAATGATCTGCGAAAAGTGCAAGCAGATGGGACATACGACCTCCCATTGCAGCAATAAGGCACGCTGCTCTAATTGTGGGGAGAAGCACGAGAATGGCGCCTGTGCAGACAGCACACCAAAATGCGCTTTCTGCAAGGAAACTCCTCCACATGCTCTCTCATCTTGCCCGGCGTACAAACAACGCGGGGAAAAATTAGAACGCTCGCTAAAACAGCGTTCCAGGCAATCTTTCGCCGAAATGCTGAAGAAAGCCTCACCATCACCCAATGTCAATACAAATCCCTTTGCTCCTCTGTCAGATGACGAGTCTGACTTTGATTTGGCTGAAGAGGGAACATCATTCAGCTTTCCGGAAGGTGCTTCACGGAAGCGAAGACGCGTCCGCCCACGGAAAATTGCTGAACCGGAGCCCAAAACCAGCTTGCCCAATTCAAGAAAAGGTGGAAAAAGGAAAATCCTAATCCACCTGGTTTTCGTAGTACTAACTACACCCAGGACTTTCCATCTCTCCCGGGGACATCCAAAACCCCTGAAGCCCCAATTTTAAGAACAGAAGCCCCCTCCTCTAGTGGGCTGTTCTCATTTGATGACATTGCCGAAGGTATCTTTAAGTACCTCGAAATTTCTGACCCTCTCAAAAGCATTGTTATGGCAATGCTTCCCACTGTGAAAACCTTTTTGCAGAAATTAACATTAAAGTGGCCCATCCTTGCAGCTATCATTTCCTTCGATGGATAATTTTCCAAATGAGGTCGGGGATTTGATCACTGTTCTACAGTGGAATTGTCGAAGTTTGATTCCTAAATTGGAATCTTTTAAATTTTTAGCTCACACTACCGGTTGTGATGCATTCGCTCTTTGTGAAACATGGCTTCTCCCGAAATCAATCTTCCGATTCATGATTTCAATATTATTCGTCTTGATCGTGAGGATTCGCGTGGAGGGGAGTACTTTTGGGGATCAAAAAGTGCTACTCCTTCTATAGAGTGAATTTTCCTCCTATTCCAGGTATTGAAGTTGTCGCATGTCAGGCTGTTATTAAAAATAAAAGCCTTTGCATTGCTTCCGTTTATATTCCTCCAAGAGCCTCCATTAACCGAAAACAACCCTCAGATGTTTGTTCGGTTCTTCCTGCTCCGCGGTTGGTCATGGGAGATTTTAACTCTCACGGTACAGGCTGGGGAGAACTGTACGATGACAACCGTTCTTCTTTGATATATGACCTCTGTGACAACTTCAATATGACAGTTCTCAACAATGGAGAAGTAACACGTTTGGCTGGTACATCCTCAGTTGGCAGTAGATTAGACCTCACACTTTGTTCGAATTCATTATCGTTGGATTGCACATGGAATGTGATTCAAGATCCCCACGGTAGTGATCACTTGCCCATAAAAATTTCGGTTGCCACCGGGTTCAATTCGTCGAAATCTGTCAACGTCACGTATGATCTTACCCGTCACATCGATTGGACAAAGTTTAAGACAGCAGTAGATGAAGCCGTAACGACGGTAGAAAGGCTTTCACCGCTGGAAGAATATAACTTCCTCTCCAACCTGATCTTAAACAGCGCGCTTCAAGCTCAAACTCGACCAGTTCCAGGGACGTCATCTCGCAGGAAACCTCCTTCTCCATGGTGGGATCAGCAATGCACCGAGGTTTACCGTAAAAAGTCCGACGCGTTTAAAGTTTTCCGTAGACGTGGAACACCTGAGCACTTCGAAGTATACACGGCTCTCGAACGCGAACTTAAGAGCCTCATCAAGGCCAAGAAACGCGGTTACTGGCGAACATTCGTGAACGGGCTATCGCGCGAAACGTCGATGAGTACTCTTTGGAACACGGCGCGAAGGTTGCGTAACCGAACTACGAACAACGAGAGCGAGGAGTACTCGGACCAATGGATCCTCAAATTCGCGCGAAAAGTTTGTCCAGATTCTGTGCCGGCACGGATGATTCCTCGCGAAACCTCGAATTCGATAGATGAGATTAGCCAACCCTTTTCAATGGTAGAGTTCTCTCTCGCACTCCTTTCGTGTGGCAATACGGCTCCAGGCGCTGATAGGATCAAGTTCAACTTGCTCAAGAACCTCCCAGACGTCGCGAAGAGGCGCACGTTGAACTTGTTTAATCAGTGTCTGGAACTCAACATTGTACCGGATGATTGGAGACGGGTGAGAGTTATTGCCATTCAAAAACCTGGTAAGCCCGCGTCCGACCACAACTCCTATCGACCCATCGCGATGTTATCCTGTATTCGAAAGTTGTTGGAGAAAATGAGACGGTTGTCTAAGTGACAATTGTACGTTGAGACAACTTGCAGATGACGGCGTAGTGTCTGTCACGGGACCCAATGGGGTCGATCTGCAAGGACCCTTACAGGATACCTTGGACAATTTGTCTACTTGGGCTCTAGAGCTAGGTATCGAATTCTCTACGGAGAAAACTGAGTTGGTAGTTTTTTCTAGGAAGCATAACCCAGCACAACCGAAGCTTCAAATTTGGGGTAAGCCGATAACTCATTCTATGTCATTTAAATATCTTGGGGTCTGGTTCGATTCAAAGTGCACCTGGAGATCCCATATTGAGTATGTGAAGCGAAAGTGCCAGCCAAGGATCAATTTTCTCTGCACAATTACCGGGACCTGGTGGGGAGCGCATCCACAAGATCTTCTAACGTTGTACCGGACAACGATTTTGTCGGTTATGGAATACGGTAGTTTTTGTTTTCAGTCAGCGGCTCGGTCGCACTTAATTAAACTGGAACGTATTCAGTATCGGTGTCTTCGTATCGCGTTAGGTTGCATGCACTCGACTCACACCATGAGTCTTGAAGTGCTGGCTGGCATGTTGCCACTCTCGGATCGGTTTACAGAATTATCTCTCCGGCTCCTCACCAGGTGTGAAGTTATGAACCCTCAGGTAATCGAACATTTTGAGAAGCTTCTTGAGTTGAATCCTCAAACCCGCTTCATGACCTTGTACCATTTGTACATAACACAGGATGTCAGCCCTTCGCCGAACATTTCCAATCGTGTTTGCTTCTCCGATTTCGACAATTCGATTCATTTTGATTTATCCATGAAGCAGGAGCTTCGTGGAATCCCAGAGCATCATCGTCCTATGATTGCTCCGGTGATATTTGCTGCAAGGTTTGGCCAAGTTGATTCCACTAATTCGTTCTTCACTGACGGATCTTTGAAAGAGGAGTCAGCAGGCTTTGGTATATTTAATGAAATTTATAGCGCCAACCGTAAACTTCAAGCTCCTTGTTCCGTGTATGTCGCTGAATTAGCGGCAATACATTTTACGCTAGAAATTGTTGCCTCACTAACACCGGATCATTTTTTCATTTTCACGGATAGTCTCAGTTCTATAGAGGCTATTCGCTCATTGAGGCCGGTAAAGCACTCCTCGTATTTTCTCGCGAAAATACAGGAGCTTCTAAGTGCTTTATCTTCGCGTTATTTTATCATCACCTTTGTATGGGTCCCATCTCATTGTTCGATTCCGGCAATGAGAAAGCGGACTCGCTTGCAAAGGTGGGCGCTATGGAAGGCGATATTTGTGATCGACAAATCGCCTTCAACGAATTTTTCCTATTTTTGGTCAACAGTCACTCGTCAGCTGGCAGTATAAATGGAGTAAAGGAGATTTGGGGCGATGGCAACATTCTATCATCCCAAAGGTGTCGAAGAAATCTTGGTTTAGCGGGATGGATGTGGGTCGAGACTTCATTCGTGTCATGTCTCGCCTCATGTCCAATCATTATTCTTTGAACGCTCATTTATACCGGGTTGGGCTGAGCGACAGCAATCTCTGTGAGTGTGGACAAGGCTATCAAGACACAGACCACGTTATTTGGTCTTGTGCTGAACATTGTGGAGTCAGATCTGAACTTTATGATTCCCTTCGGGCTCGAGGTAGACAACCCAATGTGCCAATTCGAGATATTTTGGCTGTACGTGATTTGGAGTACATGAAACTCATTTATGTGTTTTTGACTAACATTAGCATTAGATTGTAGTTAGTTTAACCTGTTTGTTTAGTATAAGTTTTTTTTTTTTATATTTGTGTGTATGTGTGTGTTTTTTTTTCTTTTTCAAGAAATGTTCAAGTCAAAAGAAAACCATAAATTGTATAGTTATAAGTGTTTAGATAATTTAGAATTTAAATTTAATGTGTTATGTAAACCATACTTTAAATTCCTACCCTCTTTCCCATCCGTAATTTGTAATTCCTATTAACCTCGAGACGGCCGCGAGTAATCGGCTCTTTCCTCCTAACTTTAGTTTTAAGATAAATGATGTTAAAAAATATGAAAATTTGGCTCTGTAAAGTTAATTCGATTGAGCCTGTGCAAATAAATGATTATAAAAAAAAAAAAAATAAAGAAAAATGTCATAAAACTTTCTCAAAACTTTTATCTGGTTTTATGAAAATTATATAAAATTAATTATAAGGTGAATTACACTTATAAATGATGTAGTTTTATGGAGGTTTCTTCAAGTGTTCTTTAATCACTCTTAAGAACTGTTAATCAATTAAAACCACCTTAACTTGGAAAATGCCCTGATGAAACCAGATGATCTCCATAATGCTTTGATAAAACTACCATAAAACATGAATAAAACCAATTTGCATTTGAATTGTTACTTGGGTAAAGTGCCGCACGATGTCCGTTTTCAACGCGACGGGGTGTCGTTCTTTGAACGTGCACACTTCTGAACGGAGTTGCTTCACTGTTTTTGCCATAGCGGTTAGAGTTTGACTGAGAGAGTTATCAAATTTTGTCTGCTGACTCATGGGTTACTATGATTGATGCTGCATGGGTAGTTTTGCCAGTGCGGGTGATGGTAAACCCATGAAAAATCGGCAATTTTTGTCCATTTTTTTAATGCAAACATTAAATCCCACCCTGAGCTATCCATCAAATCCTGTGCAACATTTGCGCCATCTTTCTTACGCACTCTTTCTTCAAATCCTTGTCGTTTTTGAAGACCTTCCCTGTTTTCTGTATGAATGGTGCTTTGGAGCCCAACCACTATCCACTACCGGTTCCTGAAAACATATTCAGCAAATTAAATGGATGCCTATATTTTAGTATCATCATATCAGCAGCTGATGAACAGATCGCCGGCCTAAAGGAGTAGATTCATTCCTGGACGACATCTTGGTCTCCAGCAAAACCGAAAAGGAGCATCACGAGTACCTCAATGCTTTGTTTCAACGGCTTCAAGCCTATGGTTTCGTTCTACGAGAAGAAAAATGCAACAGAAACAGCCGCAGATTAAGTATCTTCGACACATCGTTGAAAGGTCTCCGTCCTGACCCATACAAGGTGGCAGCTATCGTCAAAATGCCACTTCCCAACGATGTCACAACTTTACGTTCATTCCTTGGTGGAGCGATTTTCTACGGAAAGTTTGTCCTGGAGATGCACCAGCTACGACGCCCACTCGACGTACTGCTCAGTACGTACTGCTTAGGATGCCAAATTCGTTCCAACAGTTCAAGGAGGTACCTAAATCGTCAACATCAAACGCATTATGATCCTGCATTAGACATTATCGTTGCTGCCGGTATCGGGGCATGCATTCTTCACAAGTTTCCAGATGGTACACTAAAATCCATCACTCACCCATTCTGTTCTCTCACTCCCGCTGAGGCAAACTATGGACAGATAGAGAAGGAAAATCTTGCCAACCGCCTTCAACGTTGGGCACTGACACTTCTGTGCAACAATTTTGGAATCAAGTACGTGCCCACTACACCACTCTCAAGTGCCCCGTTTTCCAACAAGTGGTCCAGTATATCCAGCGTGGATGGCCTGCCAAACTCGACAACATCGCCAACATTGCCGTACGCATTTTCTTCGCTCATCGAGATGCATTGTCGGTAGTTAAGGGCTGCATCATGGTGATTGGGAAACTAGGAGAACATACAATTAACACTTCATTTGATCACTTTTTAAAAATAAAAAATAAAACATGGTAACACTTTATTCAAATTTTCACTAGTAAACGCGAACAAATTCCTTTAAATTCCACACGAGCTTATCTTTTGACAGATAGGCCTATTTTGCTACTTACAGACTTCTTCAGTGTCGAGTGCTCGACTTGAAGGGAGCATCACAGTAGGTCTAGTATATATAGTAGGTTTATTGGTACCGCGGTGTGTGAGGTAGGGGTGGGTAGGAAAGTACTTGAGTGTGTGTATGTGTTTGTTTGTTACCTAAAATGTTGTTTGATACCAACAAGGTTATTCATTATTACTTCGTTTGAAGTTAGTCAAATTGGTGTTTTGTTGTGTAGTGAGTTGTTTTTGTGATGAAGGTATAAATTTAAATAGCCACGAATATCCGTTTCCTTGATCGTTGTTAAGCAATTTTTTGGAACTTTGTTTGTGGATTGCTATGTTTTCCGTAACTTTGTATGGAAGAAAATTACTTTTCCTTCAGAAACGAACATTTCAAACAATTAAAAGGCACCCCTATGGGAAACCCCCTTTCTCTTTTTCTGAGCGAAATCTTCATGGAAAATTTGGAAAAACAATTGCAAGATCAACTACCTACCGTTTGGTGTAGATACGTTGGTGATGTGTTCGAAATACTTCCTCACAATGGCCTCCGCCTAATTTCAAACTACTTCTATTCAATTTTCACCGCCTGCCGTGAGCTAACAGAACTATCAATACTTTCTCTAAACAACTTTGTTATAGCAAAAAAAATGCTGTCTACTCCTGTCTACTAAACAACATCAAGAAATATTTATTGAAATGTGAATTATCAGCTAATTACTTTGGGTAAAACTGCAAATACAGCAAGGACAAACTGGAGGAGCTATTCCGAATAAACATTAACAAAATAGTATTCGAATTTACCTGAAATGTTCGACTGTATGTGAACTTTAGAGGCTAAATACAAAAACAATTAATTATCTCGGTTTCGAAAAAAATGCGAACTTTTCCGGAATACGTTTCATTAACCGGCGCACATTATTCTCATCCATCGTTTTGGCAATCTTATTCCACTTGGTTCTCAATTCATTGATGCTTTTGACAACACTGCCATTCACCTTCAGCTTCCTCTTCATAATAGGCCAAAATCTCTCTATCGGTCTGAGCTGGGGACAGTTTGGTGGGTTGAGTTATCTCGGTATAAACTGAATCCCGTTGGATTCATACCACTGTAGTACTGTACAGTACTTTACTGTAATAACAGCTTGCAAGATCTGGCCAAAACATGACAGATTCATTGTGGGATCTGATGATTCTGCACAGCTCTTAATTAAATGTCTTAACAGTAATGAAAACCTTGGTCTTCCTACCACAGCTACAGATGCCTTGCCGAATCATGTATTTACGGGCAAATTTATCTGCAAACACAAACTTAAATTTGGCAGGAACATCTTCACGAGCCGGAGCCAAGTAAAATTTTTGCCCCGGTAGCTGTTTGAAATCGGCCTTTACGTAGGTTTCATCATCCATGAGCCATTGAATTTTGTCAACGCATGATCATACAGTTCTCTGACACGTATTCTGGCCACATTTTTCTGCTTTTGATTTCCCGAAGACGTACCCGTTGCACGGTACTGCGTGCCGGGCGAAACTTTTTGGCCAAATCGCGTTCTGAGATGTTGGCGTATGTCTTAATGTTATTGATGACTTTGTTCCGCAGTTGACGGTTAATAGTTCCCGCCCGACGCTTGCTTTGAGGGTTGCGATCTGTCGACAAAATTTCTCTGTACTTTTTCATACGGTATTTCAGGGAAACCCCAACACGTTAGCAAGTTTTGGCCCAGATCACGAAGGGTTTTCTAAATGATTGCGCACAATTATTTTTTTTTTTCATCTTCCATTTTGTATTTTTCTGAAACACGTTCGAACTACACCGCGAAAAAAAAACTTCTGATGTTGTTATTGTTGTAGGGAACATATAAGATGTCATAGTTTACAAATCCAACCACTAGGGTCACTGTAAGAATTAAAAATGTTTGTTCCAAGACTACTAAATGGGCCACACCTTTTGCTGCTGTTTCTGCTGGCAGTCCATTGTGATCACGCGGAGGCGTAAGGCAGGAATATGTGAAGACCGAAGGCAGGTCACAGCTCTCAGACGGTAGTTCCACTCAATTTTCGTTAAAAATTTTTTACAAAGAGCGAGCAAGAGCGTGTAGAGCTTTGAAAGTTTGATTTTGAATGTTTCACGTAACTCCAAAATAAGCTCGTATGGCATAACCTACAATACAGATCGAGACACTTTGCGCCTTTTTGCTTGTATCCAACATACTCCCTACTTTACCAAATAATGCCATCAGATTATTTATTTATTTATTTATTTATTTCGTCAATCGACTACAAATTTACACTTAAATTCTATCTTCTTAAAGATCGCCTAGAAACAAAATACTGTCTTAGGTTACTACGTGACATTGTTAGGTCAATTGATTCACAATGCAGATTATAGAGAGACATCATTCGGTTAATTGGTCCGAATTTGGCATAGTTTGTCCGATTGATATTTAACGCAAATAAGTTCCGATTCCTCAAATGCCGCGAGGGGGTGTAGAAATCTAGACTACATAATAAGTTAGGGGAGGAAATGCGATGTGATACAATATCGTTTACAAAAGAGATCATGGCAAATTCCCTTCGTTCTTTTAGAGTTTGAATGTCAATATGCATACATCGTGCTTCATAAGACGGAAGTGGAAATGTTGTCCAGCCTAATTTACGGAGTGCATACAAAAGAAATTGTTTTTGTACTGATTCTAATCGTTCTTCATGTGTTTTCATAAAAGGAGACCATATGACACTACAATACTCTAGAATAGACCTGACATATGCAACGTACACTGTATACTTGATCGTATATGGGTCATGAAAGTTTTGACCAAAGCGTATAATAAAACCTAGCATATTGGTTGCTTTATGGATAATTGAGTTGTAATGGTCGATAAAATTAAGCTTAGAATCTACAATAACACCTAAGTCTCTGACTCTCTCGCATTTTTCTACAATTTCAGTTCCTAAAGAAACAGTCATTTGTGGTGTATATCGTTTTCTACTGAGAGTAATTAAGTTACATTTCTTAACGTTTATTTCTAGTAAGCTTTTTTTGCACCATATATCAAATAATAATATTTCGTTTATATAAGTTACATTATCTTGGTCATTCTTAATTTCCATAAATATTTTCATGTCGTCTGCATAGCTGAGAATTTTGACCTGCATAAGAATGTAAGAAATATCATTGACAAACAAATATTACCATGAAGCTATTTATAATAGGTTGTACTTATCTGTTCAATGTCCATCATCCACACGTTCTTGTCCTCTCGCACTCCTTCCAGAAGTTCACGAAGCCAGATTCAATCTGCTTGTCTTTAGTCATATATCTCATTCATTCGTTGGCTCGGTCTTCCTTCTTTGAAGGAAGAAACCGCTGCTGATTCAGGATGCTTGCCGGCCAGCATCAGCGCGCACTTCACGCTCCTTCCGAAGGTGGAATCCGTTTTGGTGATGCTGCTGCTGTTATCACTTTTGTAGAATCATTATCGTCCTCGTTCCTTGGCCCAAAAGCAAACACATACCTATACACAATCCGATGAATTGGATGAAAATGAATTCCGTGAATTACTCTTCCAAACTTTGAAGCATTGCATACATACACGTGACTTAATGGAAACGAGTGAAAAACATGACACGAGCTAAAACAAACACGTCAAGTCGCGATCCAAGCATACTGCGATCGACCGCAGCAAATCCGACGATATTTCGGGTTATTCTAACGCGATTCGCAGGTGAATTAACGCCCTTCGTCACATTCGAAACAACCAACGCTTCGATTTACACGGAATAGTGCCTAAGAAGCGACTCTTACCATTCATATGAAGCACAAACGATCAACCCTGATCTACCATCCTGCCCCTTGGCTGCCTGAAACGTGAGTCAACGGAGTCAATTTTGTGCCAAAGATATGAAACCACAAAATTCACCGGAACTATGCTCAATTAAAAAATTCTGGGCAATTATGAAGACAGAGCTGCAAACATCCCAAACTTATTAAAACACCGTTGAAGTTGAGGAAAAATTTGGGTAAAAACAAAAAACATATGGAAAATCGAATCAAACTAGGTTTTTAATCACAAATTATTTGTAGTTTTTCAATTCCTGAAAATTTCAAGAAAATCCTATAATCGGTTTAAGTTTGGTGACTAAATATGTGTGTGCCATTTTTATCGAATTCAATATCACAAAAATTAAAAAATATGGCTCTGTAAAGTTGTTTGATTGAGCCTGTACAAATAATTGATATGATAAAAACTGTTATGTTATAGTTTAATGTTACGTTATGACTTTCACTATAAATTCTGTCCGAAAATTCAACCGATTGGGCACTACTAATTTCACAAATTAATCATATTATGATGAACGCACGCGCAACTTTTCGTAACATCTTCCGGAAGTGCCAACTGATTTTACTCTTTCCGAGGAATTCCCTTCAATCCGCCGTTCAACATTCGAAGGAAGTTATGTAATACCAATGCGATGAGAGCCCACTTGTAAATAGGCCATTTAGCACCGTTGTTGAAGCTCGATGCGATCGTCAGCAGATGACCACTAATTTGCCCGATCCGTCCGGATTCGAAATTGTTGCGGGAAATAGTTTGGACCCGAATGAAGTGTTATGGCATCTTGCTTCCATGCTTTTGCGTTCCATGTGCACCCTCAGTCGACACGCCACGGCACGGCACGCCACGCCGCAGCGGTTAGTCGCTGTTGTTTCGGATTCAATGGGGAACAATTTTCGGGTTGAAAGAAGCGGCAGTCGTGAGTTGCATTGTTGGAAGGTGAACAGTTGGTGATCATTGGGAGGAGGAGATGGTATGACTGTTTTAGAGGCGGACTTTCCTGCAAGCTCTGGTCAATGCGGCAATCCCTTTAGCCTGACGTTGCGGTGGCGACCTCGAGGGGAGGCTATGGTCAACGACGCGTGCTGGGAGGAAGTCGTTGAGATTTGTTTGTGGGTAATAAAATGTATTTTGATTGCACCTAATTGGTTGGCCATGGTGGTTGATGATTGGGAAATAGTTTGATCCGTTTGATTGTGGCAGTTTGCATGAGTTCAGACGTGGGTTGAGATTATTTATGTCCGTCAAGTAATTGAATAAGGGGTTTGATGAAAATAATAATTTGGTCTTTTTGTCCTGAGCTTTTACGTTTCTTAAATTCAATAAAGGTTATTTAAACGGACGTTTATTAATTTGTTGGTAAATTTGTGGGTTCTACTCTCTTTTCCTGAAGATTATTTGATGAATCATAAGAATACTGGAGCAGTTAAACGCCAAAATTGAAAACCCATGCTCAGAAATACTGACATCTACTTGTGAGTTTTTGAACTCTTAAAATGTTATTTTGAAGAAAGTTTAGCAAGCTATTTCAAATTGTCCAGTGTTCCATTTTCCCATGCAAAAATCTGAACTTCTCAAAATAGTAATAAATCTGACATTGGAGAATAACATCAGTACCAGGACTTGCACTTAATCCATGCGCCTCTATTTCTCAAACTGGTTGACACTCAAAAAAATGACAATGTTTTCTCAAGGAAGTCAAGATAATTCCAACACAAATGTGGCTTGTACACTGTATTAGGTTTATCCTAATTTTGCATAAATTAAAATAATTGGAAGCTGGACATGCTTAAGTTATAAATGTTTTCAGAAATTTCAATCAGAATTTTCTTCACCAACGGCTTTCTTTAATCAACGGCTTGAATAGTGAAGAACTAGTTTCAGAATTATTCGGACAGCTTCCAGTGATACATTTATTGCCCGTTCAGCCTAACAGCCTTAAGTCATAAATTTACATTCATTTCAATGCTATTCGAATATCCTATTTTAATGAACGACCTTCAAATCCCCAGCATTAATTCCGAAAGAAATTTTAATTATTACCTCATACCGGTTCTCGTCTGCACCGATTGAACTTGAACTACGAAGACGGGCTTTAATCTCTCACTCGCCTCTCGCGCCCATCTTACTGAGAAATGGAGGCGTGAGTGCGCGCTTCGCTCAAAGATCCGCAAAACCCATCATCAGTGTGAAACCGTGTTTGAATGAACGAAAGTAAAAGTCATTTTTTTTTTCTGCAGTTTTCTCAGTTAATTCTGTAAAATTTAATCAACCATAAAAGAAAAGAAACGCACAAAGCTTCGAACTCCCAGTTGATTCCGCGCTGGCTGGATCGTGGTCGTTGTTTCTCCGTACCTATGCAGAGGTAACTGGAACATTTAGCCGCGTGAAGTTATAAGACGAGTTTCAATTATTGGAAGTTGCCTTCCATGAAAGACACCCACCTGCAATGGGAAGCCTTCAATGAAGGTAAACGAACGCGTAATTGGGCGGAAAATGAGGGAGCCTAGGCTCAGCGGGAGGCCTCTGGTTGCACGTTTGAACAGTAACTGCTGTAACTGATAAACACTAGAAAATGAAAAGAAAGATTAGTAATTTCTACTTAATTTTAAATACTTATTCTCTATCTTGACAGATAGGCGTATCGTCTACAATGTTCAGACTCTTCAGTATTGTGTACATACTGACTGTAGTACACGACATTGAAGAAGTTCGCACATTGTAGACGAAATAATGCGTATCTGTCAAGATAGTTAGAGATAGTTAAAGATAGTTAGAATTGAAAGTTTTGTTGGAAATTGGAAATTAATAATCTTTCTTCACTTTCTAGTTACAGGTGTATGCCACTAAAAGCTCACACTTGGAGGATTCATTATAACAGCTCGTTTTACCTTATTTAGCTAATATCAAGAACATATTTACATTCTTACCATTATTTTTGTAGCTAGGAACGGCTAACATTGATTCAAAAGTAAATCTGGACGCACGGTTTAAAACACCATCGCGCCCTGGTGGTTGGAACAAAAAACGTTTGACAGGCATTTGTTGATATTCCATTGACCAAATTGGGAAAAGTTTTTCTCGATTGATCGACACCTCTCGAAATTTGATGGCTGTATTTTAATGGATGACGAAACATATATCAAAATGGATTATAAACAAATCCCCGGACGAAAATTTTACCTGGCAACTGGTAGTGGAGATGTCTCTTTCAGGTATAAATTTGGTTTTGCTGATAAGTTTGCTCGGAAACTAATGATTTGGCAGCGAATCTACAGATGTGGCCTAAAACCAAGGTTTTCATCACATCTCACACAATGACGTCGAAGGTTTACATTAAAGAGTGTCTGAAAAGCGAATTATACCCTTCATTCGGCAACACAAGATCAATGTTATGTTTTGCCGGATCTAGCCATTGCCATTAATCTAAGGATTAATTTCTACTAGAATGGTATGATGCAAACAATTTTTCGTCGCCAAAGATTAATCCTCCGAACTGCTCTGAGTTCATACCGATATTGGGCAATTTTCAAGGAAACATATAGAATGCGTAAAAAAGTGCCAAATGCACAACAAAAGCGTTTCAAGTGGAATGTTTGCTCAGGCACAGTGTCACCAGCTACTATGCAGCTCATGATGGCATCGATCGCAAGTAACGTGTGTGACAGTTCGTTCAAAACGTTGAAATGTATTGCTTGACATAGCTATTGAAAGCCGAAAAATACCCTTTGTTTGATGTTTTGATCCACCGTGAATGTCCTTTAATTCTGTTATAATCACTTAAATGATAAAAATTATTATGAATAGGAATTTATTAAAACAAATCGAGAAATCAACACTGAAAACGCATTCAAAAGAAAATATGTCGGTTAAAATATATATTTTCAATTGTAATTTACAATTTTTCTTGAATTTTGCACATTTCTTCCTCTTGACTAATGATGCAGTTTTGCCATAGTAACTTCTTATTTTGGCTCTCAACAACGTTTTCTAAAGGGTATGTGTAATAATAGTATTGATTGCTGAAGAAAACTGTATGACCAAAACGGTTGGCTTATTTGGTATGATGTCTTTGCCCATACTGAAAAAAATGGAAAAAAAATGTTTTTTTTACGGAAAAAGTTAAACAAAAAATAAATAATTTTTTATCTGAAAATGTGAAAATTCCAAAGCTCGAATTTCTTTTCATATTATAACCTATAATCATAGGCGTAGCCAGGAGTGGTAGAGAGCCCTCCCCCCTAACTTTTGAATCAATTTTTAGAATTTTGCTTCAATTTTTTATAATTTAGTGTTCATGTATGATAGATTGCCCCTTTGCCTCAATGAAATAGCGCGAAGTTGCCTCGATTTTGTGACAAGATGTAGTAAAAAAGTGCAAAAAGTGTACATCCAAGGAATTTTTTGAATAGTAGGATAATAAACATGATTGACCACCCGAGGCTGTTACTCCGTTGCTGTAATATGAGCTGTTATTACAGAGAGAACCAGCCGATGATGCTTGGGATTAGCATACATTCTCAATGTGAAAAAAAACTTGTGATCTCAAACTAATGCAATAACCAGCGCCTAACTAATTTCATAAGAAGGGAAACCAGGAAGCATTTTGTGTGTTTATTTTTCTGTGCTCACTCGATTACTCACGTCGCCGAATTATACATAACCGAAGCAATACACAATAGTGCGTAATATAGCATCGACACAACCTTTCACAGCCGATGCTCGAAGCACACTTTTTTTTTCGTAAACTTTAAATTTTTACAGCTGTACCAATCATATAGAAGCTTCTTAAGAACAATCTATGCGAGTCCATTTAAAATTTCAATTTAGGGATTTGGTAAAATTAAGAGTGCGTAGATGCATTTCGTGCCTTCTGGCAACTTTATGCTTCTATTGATGTCCAGGCTCATTGGTTTATCACCAACCGGAGGAGACTTGATCCATTGGACGGGTTAATATTATTTGAGATAGCTCAATACAGACGTCATCAAAATTTTGCATATTAACAGGCAATCTGTGAAGACCCACCAAGTACCCTATGTTAAGATGCTTTGAGGTGGACCGGAAGATTCGATAAGCTACCTCCAAGATTTTTTTTTCTGTTTCTTTGTGAAAAAACGGTGTTTAAGCAATTTTGCTTTGCTCAATACATACACTGAATATTATATTATTATATTCGTAAATAAGCTTTCACTCGTTTGATAAACATGGATTTTGTGAAATCATTACACCTCTTTGTACAGTGCACGAAATGAATTTCATGAAGATCAATCAATTGCTACTTCTCTTCAATCGTACTCATACACGTTGGTATTGCTCCTCGGGTGCACTAGAATCATTGATTATTTTTTTTCATTAACATAATGAGTCGATTTAGAAGATCTTTCAGTAAATCATGCAACTACCAGAGAGACGTTTCTTTTTTATTAATAACAAAACATTCGTAACAGTTCAGATTGTTTTCGTACAATGCACGAATGTTTTTTCTGTGTCAATAAATGATTCGTGTTTTTGACAGCTACGCGTGTGGCATTGAGTACGAAGGTAGCTTTTCTACAAGTACGAATTTATTTACAACGAATACAACGAATAGATTTGTTAGTCCTACCTTCGATCTCGTAATAAAATCAAAATTTGATTTTCAGTGTGCGTGAGAGGGTCGTGGAAGAATAGTACATTTTCCGTACAAACTGTGAACAAACTCGGTGGTAATTCTATACAAAAATCCAAAAAAAACTATGAAGTGAATATTTCGACACATGACAGTACCTCCTAATTTTGGCATGGTTGCTATTTATTGCGGTTCGATTTTGAAACATGTAGAAAACTTAAGGTTTTTAGAATTCATTTTTGTTTTTCTATCGAATTCCAGAATCAACCTAGAATTGTTGAAACTTGTTGCCAAAATTTGACGAATATTGTAAAGTACTTTGGGTAAGCGAAGAGAAGATAATCCACCCGTTGTTCAGGTGAATTTTCCCAAGGTGAGGTCTCGATTCCTGCTCTAGCCGATAAACTTGAAAATATCCCTATTTGAAATCCTGACTACGCCTATGCCCATAATGTTTGCATTAAACTGGTGGTAAATTGATCCTGGAGAAACAATACAGTTTTATTTTAATTTCTTTTCAACCATATTTGTTTTTACATTGCATCTTTAAAAAACAGTTTGTTCATTATTGAATCATTAACATTTTATTTCTTTATCGAGTAACAAAGCTTTCTTGGCATTATAAAATATTTAAGTTTCGTTTTAGGCACACTTTGAGTGAAGTTTTGCTTAAATTTTGTTTTCTAATAAAGGAACAAAAGAAAGGAATTTTTGCATTCCTTAAATTGTTTTTGAATTACTGTATATAAAAGTAAAGCTCTGATGCCAAAATTTCATATATGTCTGTTGTTTCAAACTAAAGGATAATTTTGTAAACTCATCTTCCCTCCACATATAACTGAAAACAGCTTCTTCCGGCAATTTTGTTCTATTGTTGTTTTAAAGAAGATAAATCGTTGTGTTATTTCACAACTTTGCGGTATTAAATTTTCCAACTTTAAGGATGAAAAGCATATGTAACGAACTCCTCTTCTAATTTTTCATTCGTTTCTAGATCACATCTATCGGTTGTAATATACAGTCATCGGTAAAATAAAGTGACAGCATCATTAATCTTCCAACTTCTTTACATGATCGTTAAATAAATAATCACATCGAAATAATGTCAGGAATTTTATTTATTTTGTTCATTTGAAGTTTCATTCAAAAAACACTGAGAACAAGGAATAATAAATTACTAATCGTATGATTGTGTTAAGTTCAAAATAAAATGCATTGAAAAAAATAAGTGCCCACTTCTTCGCCTTTAGTATCATTTGCAGACATTTTGGCATACTCTCCACTAGGTTTGGCAAGTGCTGCGGATCAAGGTCTTCCCAGGCTCTCTCAAGGGCTTTGAAACAGTTGTTTTTGCTTGTTACTCCGGTTTTATCAACGCGAGCATCAATACTGGCCCACAAATTGTGGATGGAGTTCCAATTCGGGCTTTGTGGAGGCCATTCCATGGGCTTGATTTAACATTAATGGAAGAAAGACTTAGTTTGCTTTACTGCATGCTTTGGGTAGTTGTCTTGCTCGAATACGAGCTAATTTAGCAGCCCTGCACCCTACACGGACACGCCTTTTCTTATTGAAGAGTTCAAACTTGGACTCATCAGTCCACAGAACCTTCCTCCAGTATTCTATGGGCTTATCTGCATGCGCCCTAGTATACTTTGGACTTTTGGCTTTACTACACTCTTAAAAAAAATGAATATTACATAAGCACTAATTGAAAAATGATCTAATTTTAGGGTAACGTAACTGCATAAAGGACTTAATTTTATGTTTAAACAAATGTATCACAAAAGCATCTTCTCGAAGGTCAATAATAAAGCCAATTTGCTGTGAATTCACGTCAAGTTGTTTAATGTTACAATAGCTTCTGAAAACTACGTCATGAACTTGAATTTAGGTGTTCAAAAACATAAAATTACATGATCGCAAACATTTAAGGAAGTGCAAGACAGAATTATGTGTTGAAAGAGATTTAAAATTACATGACGTCTGACATATGAAAAAAAAACCTCAAAGTATTTAGTCGAACCTCATTCGTCTTCGAAAATGCTGGAGTTTTATTGCGATCAGTTTCATGTGTGAAAAAAAATGAGTGTCCAATGTGTGATATGTAATTTGATCTGCCCAAGTCATACGTTTTATTAAAAACATGTACGTTTGCACAGACATTTTACATTTTTCAAGTGCACGTTTGGATGTGAAGTGGTTTTTAAATCGTTTGTGGCAGATCGGCAGCACTTGAGACAACGCCATGTTAAAAAAAAGTGAAATTCTTTACGAATGTCCGATACTTAGCTGCGGTGTTACAACAGACGATTTTAAAGTCATGACTAAGCATGCCAAGCACCATATATCGATCGGAGAGCCAATATTTTGTCCGTTAAATTCATTTTAGCTGCTTCGTTTGGGGGCATCTAATAAGACGTAAATGTACAGGAAATTTTCTAAGTGTGTATGATGATTTTCTTCTTCTTTGGTATTACTTATTTATAAAAATCAAAACACTGATTTGCATGAATAAATAAAAAAGATTTGAAGAATACTCGATCCATTTTTTGTGTATCTTTTGGTAGAACCCAACAACCATTGAATTTATAGAGAAAGCTTTCTATTCCGTATATTTTTGACAAAATGTTATGGCTTAATGGATGTAAATTTAGGATAGTTTCGAAATAAGTAAAATTGGATGCTGTGATCTAAATATGTGTCACGACATGTAAAAATAAGATTTCAGTTTACGTTCCATGTAAAATTCGGAGAGCACGTAAATTTATGTCATTTTAGCCGCTTCGTTTGGGTGCATCTAATAAGACGTAAATGTACAGGAAATTTTGCCAAATGAAAGGCAACTTCCGGACAAGCTTGTTTTTCAAACCATGCTATGCAATTCTCCAGCGATTAGTTCGATCGGTTATTGGTGACTCAAGGGTTTCTTGTATCTCCCTGACAGTATTTTTTGTTTTTTTTTTTAATTTCCATACGATTTTGGTGTTTATTTTCGTATAGTTTTACGTTTCCTGTGTCTACCGGGCGATCAACAGGATTTCGATGAAATTTTACAGTATTCTGGTAAAAACATTACCGAAACATGAAAACCGGATCCGTTAAATCGGTCTACCGAACAGAATGCTGTAGTAAGTTCGGTTAAAAATGACCGAAAACTGTAAATTTTTTTAAGTGTTTCACCACAAATTTTCCGACAGCTGCTTTGCTGATATCGTACTTTACTGCAATAACCCGCTGCGATTCTCCATTTTCCATACCTTGAACTACCAGTTTAAGGATACTTAGAGAATAAATTTTGAAAACACTGCGTCTTCCATGATTTTAAAGAAAATTATACCTAAACAACGTGAACGTTTTTCGAATATTTTAAACCCAAATCGTCAAAACTTGACAAATAGAGGGATCTGCTGATTTGCATGCGAATGATTTCCATTGTTTTTATAAACGGTCATTTTTTCATGTCACACCTAATTATGCTAACCATAACAAAAAGTACTTTTGTAAAATCGAGGTTTGCTTGTTATAAATTTCTAGTCATTGTTTTCATGAAAGTATGATAAAATCGTCAGTTTAATAATACATCATGTCAATTAAGAACTTCAAGTTTTTGGGAAGTGTTTGTTGAAATTATGAAGCGTGGGGACTTTACTTTGCCGATAAATGTAATGACGTCATCTTATGACTTCGATGATTTCTTGACATTCGTTTTCAGTATACCGGACGTAGTTTAACTTCGTTGAGTCTATTGGTGACACTTGAATTCCTGCAATGCCTCGGCTGAATATTTCGATGATTACTGGTTGCCCGAAATAGGTTGATCAATTGAACAGAAGCACACAGGTAACCAATAAACATTGGCATCTGCAGTAAATCAACCCTAAATCTACATTTCAGATGCCACAAGCATTATATTAGCATTATATCAGCATTTTGAATGCTATCTGTTGTAAACTTGCATTTCAAATGCTATTTAAATGCTTGTAGCCTGCAATAAGCATTTCGAATGCAAAATAGCATTAAGGGCTTATGCTGAATCATTATTGATGACATTCATTACCTCAACATTTAGAATTGATATAACTCAGAGTCGGTACTAGATATTGAAAATTTAATCACATCAGTTTGTATGCTTGCTTGCTGTGAGCAATCTGATAGAGTTCGATTCGATGATTATTCACTAACAATCAAGGTTTATCATTTTGAAATAGGAAGGTGAGTTTGCAAGAGCGAGATAAAAGATAGGACAAAATACATGGAGTAGCGATTCACCTTAATGAAGCATTATCATGGCATTCCAGTAAAGCAGCCGTATATTGGGCCAAATGCGGCATTTATGTTGCATTTAAGGTGAACAAATACGGAACTCAGCACTAATGCATTTGAATATCCAATCGAATAACAAAATATGGATGGGAAAGAGGGTGGGAATTTAAAGTATGGTTTATATAACACATTAAATTTAAATTCTAAATTATTGAAACGCTTATATCTATACAATTTATGGTTTTGAACATTTTTTTAAAAAGAAAAAAACACACACACACACATACACATATAAAAAAAACTAAAAGTAAACATACAGTTTAAACTAACTACAATCTAAGGCTAATGTCAGTCAAAAACACATAAATGAGTTTCATGTACTCCAAATTACGTACAGCCAAAATATCTCGAACTGGCACATTGGGTTGTCTACCTCGAGCCCGAAGGGAATCATAAAGCCTCGATCTGAAACCACGATGCTCAGCACAAGACCAAATAACGTGATCTGCGTCCTGATAGCCTTGTCCACACTCACAGAGATTGCTGTCGCTCAGCCCAACCCGGTATAAATGAGCGTTCAAAGAATAATGATTGGACATGAGGCGAGACATGACACGAATGAAGTCTCGACCCCCATCCATACCCCTAAACCAAGATTTCTTCGACACCTTTGGGATGATAGAATGTTGCCATCGCCCCAAATCTCCTTTACTCCATTTATACTGCCAGCTGACGAGTGACTGTTGACGAAAAATAGGAAAAAAATCGTTGAAGGCGATTTGTCGATCACAAATATCGCCTTCCATAGCGCCCACCTTTGCAAGCGAGTCCGCTTTCTCATTGCCTGGAATTGAACAATGAGATGGGACCCATACAAAGGTGATGATAAAATAACGCGAAGATAAAGCACTTAGAAGCTCCTGTATTTTCATTAGAAAATACGAGGAGTGCTTTGCCGGCCTCAATGAGCGAATAGCCTCTACAGAACTGAGACTATCCGTAAAAATGAAGTACTGATCCGGTGTAAATGAGGCAGCAATTTCTAGCGTAAAATGTATTGCCGCTAATTCAGCGACATATACGGAACAAGGAGCTTGAAGTTTACGGTTGGCGCTATAAATTTCATTAAATATTCCAAAGCCTGCTGACTCCTCTATCAAAGATCCGTCAGTGAAGAACGATTTAGTGGAATCAACTTGGCCAAACTTCGCAGCACATAATACAGGAGAAATCATAGGACGATGATGCTCTTGGATTCCACGAAAAATTGTTTTTGTAGAGTAATTTTTGTTCAGAATGGTAAAATTATTATTTAAAACTTCTCCAAAGACAGCATACTAATCAAACTAACTGTTTTGGTCATATCATCTTCTTTAAGCATCAATAACTTTTGTGCACAGGCCCTTTTGGTAACGTAATCGTGATTCAAAATAAGATACTACTGTGGCAAAACCGAAAAATGTAAGAAAGGAAGAAGCCTGCCAAGTTTCAGCAAAATTGTAAATAGTCAATGAGGATCAATTCCTGAATATGCATGCATGCTTTGCAATAATCGTTCTATTAATACGCTCGTTAGAGTGTTTTTTTTAAGTTGTTACAAAAGTGAACGGTAAAACCAACAATCAATATGTAACTAGCGATTTGAAATTGGTTCACTGTTGTAGAACCCCTTGGTCCGAATTACACCTTGAAGCCAGCACCTTGTTATACATATTTGCGCCTTTGTTTTGATTTGCTGTGTTATTTTGACAGAATATTTGAGAGTGTGTTCATGTGAGTTCATTATAAGGGGTGCATTATTGAGCTTGGGACCGAGCTTGGGACGATGTTCTAGTACTGACTGAGCCAAGAAAAAAATCGTTTTTGTATGGGACCTACTGGTCTTAGAGTTAGTCTATGGTAAAACTGCTCAGAGATCTCAACGTTATCGATTGAACTAAACGTATGTTCCAATACATCAGTTCAAAGTGCTACTGCTTGAATGTATTTTCGATCAAACAAAATCATTGGAAAACCAACAGATTTTGAGATTTTGAGCAAATTCAATTGTGTCACAAACGATTTGTGACTCTGCGTTTAATTTTGCAGAATGGTAAATACGTTTAAAAACCATATTAAAAAAAAACAGTTTTCTTGCGATTTGTTTAAAAAACAGGACAAAGTGTTTGTTATGCTTATTATGCCAAGAAAACCTATAAAAAAACACTTTCTCTATCCCCAAATAATGACCCTTGCACACTGGGCCAGAATCCGAAATTAGCAAGACAAAATATCTAGCGCTTTGAGAATGCATTTGATCGAGATAATTGCTTCAGCACTGATGCGCAGTTTTATGTGCGTTACAATTAAAAAAATATTTACAATTTTCACCGCTGCGATACTAAGCTCCTTATTTCTTCTCCTAGATGTTTGATGTTTTCGGCAAAATTGCAGAACATAAAAGAATAAGAAAGTTTGTCCAAAACATGAAAGTCCTATGTCTTCAAGTAACAAAGTTACTATTAATTTTGTAAAATTTAGAATTTACGTTTTTAGAAGTAATTTTTATATATTCGTCAAATATATTATATTTGATACCATGTATGCGTTGAGCCTAATAAATAGCGTATGTTTTGGAAGTGTTTTTTCACATAGTTTTAGGACATAACAAGCGAAGTATCAACCAGAATATTGAAAAATATCATGAATTTCGAAATCAGTTTTCTCAAAAAATTGCAGGTTGTTGCAAAAACTACCAAAGTTCCAAAGAGTACCATATCAGCCTTTAAATTCTGAAATTACGTCCAATATATATTTTGGTATGTGTGAGATATCTAGATTAATTATAAATAATATTTTTGCTCTAGCAACTATCTTTTTTTCTTATTTTTTAAACCGATTCAAGTAATTGATTTTAACCGGTTTGAGGAAACTGTTTTTGTAGAGTCATCACGGGGTCAAAGGTCACGGGGGCAAAAGTCTTTTAAATATATCTTCGATGTTCGCCAGGCGACTGAATTGTCGAGAATGATGCTCCTGAAATTTTCTGATTGATTTGTTTCGACGCTCTTGTGCTTTTTCCGACATTGGACTATTACAATAGTGCAATAGGAATTTCGCCATGACTTATTATTGCCGATCCATGTACCAAGAACCTGTGAACTGTCATTGATATTCGTTGTGGTTTATTGAATTTAATTTCTAACATTTCGAAATTCATCTTGAAAACGAACCTGTTTGTATTAATGAATTACAAAGCATTTTGAAGATCAAACGATCATTCTTCTGGTTAAGTTTATTGTCGAGATTCACAATTTTGATTTTCGCTTGAAACATATAGGTATTCAAAGTTATGTTGTCTGAAAATCCACGCTTTCGAATCTAACGAGCATAACTTTTAACAAGACTGCTACAACCATAGCAAACCACCATCCCCTATACGTGTGGGAACCCGCCGCTATTGCCTATTACGCGATGCTGGCAAAGTTGGCACGCAGCCTATTCACACACATGCACTCATGAAAGTTCATCTTGCACGTGAGTGTGCTGCTCTTATAATACCAGCTTGCGGGTCATCACTTCGATCCCTCCATCTTCCGACCACCGCCGTGCGCAGCGGCCTGGGGTTCATTAAAAGAGCCATGCTTACCGGGCAAGTTTGATTTTGATTAACGCAACTGCTTACGTCTTGAATATTTTTTTTTGCAGCTCATCTTCCATTTGAGAAGATGTTTACTTTTGATTGGGCGCGGTACCCGGCTTGCGTGTATGCATGCTAGTACCACTATAAGTAGATGACAGGTTAAAAGTCGAAGAAAGCCATTGAACTTTCGGCGATCCGCTGGTACTGCTGGTGGGCCTACTAAATTGCATACCAACAAATTATTATTTTTTATGAAGCGCGGCTAATTAGGCATATAAGGGAGTTCAAATTACAGACAACATCTTTTGCATATCCTCTGATTCATTGGTGCTTTCAAAAAGATGTTAGAAGTAGGGGTTGTCAGTGCGGTGTGTGATTTTGTTTATGCCAAAAATAAGTAGATTTCACTTTCAGTTTTTTTTTTCATCATCGAGGGACTTAAGATTTTACTAAAGTTCTGTTTGATTCATCATAGGGAGGATGTACGATTTAAGGTGCGGTCAGATCTAAAAGTCGGAGCATGCATCAAATTGCTAACATTTTTCTTCTGAGTATGTTTCTGTTCTAGATGTAAAGCTTGCTTCAGATAGAATTGGAACAAAAACAATTGCCTGTATTTCAGTTATTTATTATTGAATTCAAGATCTTTTTTTATACAAATGTAGCGTTTTCTTCATACTTTTAAGAAAAAATACGGATAAAATTATTCGTTACGGTTTCGAAAGAATTCTCGAATTTTTCCTGTAACACGGCTCATTAGGCGGCGCACACCTTTTTCGTCCATCGTTTTAGCTATCTTATTCCACCAGGTCTTCATCTGATTGATGTCTTTGACAACCATTCCCTTTGCCTTGAGTCTCCTCTTCATGATTGCCCAGTATTTCTCAATAGGGCGGAAACGGGGCAGTTGGGTGGGTTAAGGTTTTTCGAAACAACCTGGACCCCTTTCTCTGCATACCATTCTTGAACGACTTTGCTCTAATGACAGCTTGCTAAATCTAGCCAAAACATTACGGGATGGTCGTGAATCGAATGAACGGCAAAATTCGTTTTTGGAGGCACTCTTTTTGTTATAGTTCCGACGTCATTGTCTTATTTGTAACGAAAACTTTCGTTTTTTTGCAACAGCTGCAAATGCCCTGCCAAATCATGAATTTTCGTGCAAATTTGTCGGCAAAAACAAATTTTAATTTGGCTGGAACATCCCCCCGAGCCGTTGCCAAGTAAAATTTTTGACCTGGGATTTGCCCGAAGTCAGCCTTGACATAGGTTTCATCGTCCATCAGAAGACACCCGTCGAACTTGGTCAGCACCTGGTCGTATAGCTTCCGAGCACGGATTTTGGCCACACTATTCTGTTTTATGGTCCGATTTGGCTGTTTGCTAGCTCGATACGACTTGATTCCTTCCCAGAGTCGAGTTCTCCTCACGGTACTATGGGCAGCACCGAATTTTCTGGCCAAATCACGGTCCGACAGATTGGGATTCCTCTTAATCGTCTTCAAAATCTTACCACGCAGTTTCCGGTCGACAGTATTTCTGGGCAATTTCAGCTGTTTAGCTAGCCTAGATGCAGACCACAATGGATTTTCCAAATAACTGTGCACAATTTTTTCCCTTCTTTCGGCTTCCATGTTGATTGTTTACAAAGTACAGTCGATTTGCGGAATGTCAACAATACAAATAGCTGGCAAAATTCCCGACATGTGGACGCCAAGAACTTCAAAATCCGTCCACCAGGAGCGCCACAATATGAGCAAAAGTTTGTTCCAATTCTAAATGAAGCAAGCCTTATGCAACTAACAGAAGTAAACGAAATATCTGATTTTCTCAATTATTTTATTGATGCTTAGTAAAATACCTTTTCAGTTTTTATTACCTAACCGACTAATTGGAGCTAATTGAAAAGATCGCAGAAAGCTCTGTTTGAGTTTTGAAGTTGTTCAGATTTCTTTTTGCTTGTTTTTGTCCGCGGTTGTGATTTTAAATGTCAAATTTTTGCATTAAGAAGTACTGGTGATATTAAACCGAGAAGAATCGGTCATGATACAACCATCCATAGCTACGTGAATCCTGGTGTGGGTGAGCTTTTTAGTGAAATTCCTGTAACTAGAAAATGAGAAGAGAGATTAGTATTTCTATTTAATTGCCTCTCTTGACAGATATTAGAACACAACACTGAAGAGGTCTGCACATTGTGGACGATATACACGTATCTGTCAAGATAAGCAATAACGGTAGTTCGAATTAGATGTAAATTACAAATCTTTCTCCTCATTTTCTAGTCATAGTTACGTGTTACCGTGGGTACTGATTTGCAGACATAAGAAAGCATACAGTGAATATGTTCAAATGCTTGTAATTCCCGTGATGAAGGAAAAATCCATTCTTTAATATTTGTGAAAATGTCAAGCGACCGCCGGTGAATGTGTGTAGATGTATGTATGAGTATTTGTAGGTTATAAGGATTTTTCTCAATCTTATGATCGATAACAGAGTATTTGCATTTCCTTCTTCTGTTTTTAAAAACCAATCAATGAAGTGGCTGTTTTTCTGGAGAAAAAAATCAATAAATGTCTAGTTCTATGAATGATGTTCTGGGGAGCTACCCCACTGTTTTGCTATGACACGGAGCGTGTGATAGTTTTTCAACATTTTTGATCACTCGTAACACTTGTCGGGCATGTTCCAGTGGTGGTCCTCTTCCTATTGACACTTAATTTCCTCTGACACGTATGAGGGGCGTGGAGTGCTCTGCACCTCTCTTATGTTTGTTTTGGAATAACTGCTTTGCTATGTTAATATGTTTTGAAGAATTTCAGCATAATATAAGCATAAGTTTTTATTAAAATTCTATTTCTAAACTTCAAATAGCATAGGATTGTGAACCTATAAATAGCATAAAACTGTATTCCAATATGTTTGTATAAAAGTATTAAAACGGTCCTGAGACTCGATGTTACAACGTATCTATATATGCCATTGAGGTAAACCTCCTGTGTAAGGTGTATAATAAGCTTATGCTTTATGTCAGTGTAACTTGCGCTGAACATTGTGTGACAACCAACTGACAATACATTGCGCCAACTGCCATTGAATGATCCGTCGAGGTTTACCGTTGATTAACCCAGGTAACGCGGACACTGATCGTGTGACAACCAACTGTCATTTAGATTTGGCCTGAGCTTCGTACCGCGGACAATACCCTGCAATTCTTCTCCCATCGAAAGGAAGAGATACTGAGATCGTCACACATGGTATGTAGCGTTGGACAGCGGCGCAGCAATCTCAAAGTTTTACATGTACTTCATCCACTCCTCGCACATCTTGTTTGCCGAAATTTTCTTCGGGAATGGCTTCATTTGGTCCCACCGAATGGCATGCGTATTTTGATTTCTTTGCGACGACGGATGATGTCAAGAACTTCTCCAGCTCTCTTCGGCGACCGAAGCGTCGGGATTATGTTCCGGGGAATGTCTGAATCTCGACGATAGCTCCGCAATTGCTCGGGCCTTCTTCGCAAGCTGTTCCATTAGCTCTTCATTCTCTCCGTACGGCCCAGCTCTTGCAGCTCTCATGTTGATGATATGGATAGTCGTTATAGAATTCGCCTACTTCGTCGGCGATCATTGGAGCGCGAACATACCTCCCAATGTCTTCCTCGTCTTCATCACCGCTTAAGTGGTGTAGACGGGCGTATTTGCCTTCTGACATTTTAGCTTTTTTGTCGTATACTATAGTATCTACAAATATTAGCCAATTTTTTTATCCCTCGATAACTATCTGTAAACTAAGGAAGGAAAACAAACTGAGTGTTTTCATTCTTCACCCGGAGAGAACAATTATTTTTCATGTTTTCCCAGCTGTTTACATTACATCTACTATTTTCGAACAGTTTTCGTTACTTTGACATTTTATTTTATTTATGCGTTAATCTAATATCCACTCCTAGCAGAATTGCCAATGTGAATACCTGGTAACGCAGTTTTTGCAGCCATTTGCAAATCGCATCAAATCGGAAGTAATAACTCGGCACAAAGTGCGACTTACCTACTCGGCGGCTGGAGTTAGAAGGAGGATGAATCAATGGCAGTTGGCGCGATGTATTGACAGTTGGTTGTCACACGATGTTCAGCGCAAGTGACACTGTGACAGCTTAAAGCATGCTATATACACCATACATCCCGCAGATGTGAGTGACCCAGCAGCATCACTACTTTTGGTTTGAATCGGTTCTCAAACTCAAAATTTCAACATAATTAAAAAAAACAGATTTAAACGATTCATTTCAGTGAGTGACCCCAAAAGCAATCTGACTGTTTGTTTAAATCGGTCCTCAAACTCGATATTTTTTTTTTTTGTATTTTACTCAAATAAACCACTCAAATTTGTTGGTGGCCCCAAAAGCATCCTTACTGTTGGTATCAATCGGTTCTCAAACTCGATAATCCAACATATTTTTGTATTTTACTCAAATGAACCACCCACACTTGTGAGACTTGCGAGTGGCCCCATCAGCATCCTTACTGTTGGTTGTTGGCTAAGTTAGCGCAAATCCTCTCCTTTTTCCAATTGGAGTGTCTGCTTATGGTTTAAGAATGTGCTCTATCGACAACCTGAAGGAGTCCGATGGCAACTCTGTAAAAACGAGTTAGTGCCGTTTTGGGCACTTTAGCCAAAACATCACGGGAAGTCCAACAGGCCACGATCGTAGATTTAGCGGATTATTGTATGTTCAAATAATGGCTGTCTGTGAAGTCTTTGGAAACGAACGAATCTGCGTTTGTGGTAGCCACCTTTATTGCTTATCTAGACAGATAAACGTATTTCGTCTACAATGTGCAGACTTCTTCAGTGTCGTGTACTAATAACTCGACTTTATTCCAAGTGGAACGCGATTACCTGAAAAAATAATAACTCCTGGCAGGAAATCTGTGCTAATATTGATAGTTTCGAGATATCAACATATGTAGGAGAAGGTGCTCCAATGTGGGTTTATGGATCCAGGGTTCGGCCTATTCTTAAAATTCGAAGTGAATAAAAATTCACTATTTTCAACAAATCAAAAATACCCAGAAGTATTGTTTGACTGACATAGCAATATGAAGAAAAATTAAAAACAGGTAATTTTTAACGATAGGCCGAATACAAAAACCAACATTCTAGACCCACATAAAGGGTGTCCACGATGAAATTGCCACACTATGAAATTGCTCTAAATTTTTAACCGTTGGGTAGAATTTAATGAAAATTTGGGTGGATTTAGTTCATAGTGCATTATTTACATCCTGCAAGTTTTAAAGTCTGTGATCAAAACTTGCGGAAATGGAGTCGAAAGAACAGCTCGTGCGTGATAAAATCTTGCGCATTTATCACGAGAACAAGGATCTCTCGCATCGTTCCATCGCTAAAACGTTGGGAATCGCGAATTCCACGGTGTCGCGAGTGATTAAGCGGTTCGAAGCACGGTTGACCACCGATCGGAAGCCCAGAAGTGAAGGAAAAAGTATTCCATACAACACCAAAAATCACAACCGCGTAGTTGGGGCCTTCAACCGAAATCCGAACGCCTCCGCTCGGGATGTGGCTAAGAAGCTGCACCTAAGCCGAAGTTTTGTCCAGAAGGCCAAAACTAAGGCTGGGCTTCGAACGTTCAAGGTACAAAAAGCCCCTAATCGCGACGAGAAGCAGAACAAGTGCGCCAAAACCCGTGCCAGGAAGTTGTACCTCAACATGCTGACGAAAGTTGAATGCTGCATCATGGACGACGAAACATATGTGAAGGCCGACTTTAAACAGATCCCCGGCAACCTGTTTTTCACGGCCAAGGTTAGGTTCAGCGTTCCGGAGCATGTCCGCACTCAGAAGATGTCCAAATTTGCGAAGAAATTCCTGGTTTGGCAAGCCATCTGCACGTGTGGGAAGCGGAGTGCACCTTTCGTGACACAGGACACGATGAACGGACAGGTGTACATAAAAGAGTGCCTCCAGAAGCGGCTGCTTCCTCTTCTGAAGGCCCACAACGTCCCAACAATCTTCTGGCCGGATTTGGCCTCATGCCACTACTCCAAGGACGTGCTGAAGTGATATGCGGACAATAAGGTCAATTTCGTGCCGAAAATGTTCAACCCTCCCAACACTCCGGAGCTCCGCCCCATCGAGAAGTACTGGGCGATTATGAAGCATCACCTTCTTAAACGACCTAAGGTAGTGAAGACAGTCGAGGAACAGAAGAAAGTATGGGTTTACATGCAAAAAACGGTTGATTCACAGGTTGTGCAGAATCTTATGGCCGGGGTTAAGGCCAAGGTGCGGGCATTTGCGTATGGACTGTAAATAAAATGCGAGTAAAATGGTAAAATGAAGTATAATAGTTATTTCTCAATCCCTGAAAATTTGATGGCAATCGAATGAAAACACGAATTTTGCGAATCAATTTTGTGTGTGGCAATTTCATCGTGGACACCCTTTAAGAGCACTTTCCCCTATTTTTGTTTTCAGGAGCGGGAATGGGGGGAAGTACCTGTAGACGTTTTGGAAA